>LJZU01000140.1:315-109625 GCA_001513805.1 Davidsoniella virescens
TATTCAGTGAGCCTCTAAGAGACTGGTGATCATGGCCGTAAGAAAGAAAATTTTGGCGTAATCGAGTTGGGTGCTGTGGAAGGAGCAACAGCAACAAGATTCCCGCGCCGCGGGGTCGGGCATCCGGAACCTTCAAAACGGGCTGCTCGCCTTGATAAATAGAACAACAACAACAACAACAACAGGATCTATAGAGCAACAAAAACAGCAACAGCAAGCGGCTACAACATTCACCAGCGTAATTGGTGTAGTGGTAACATTAATCGTTGCCATCAAAAGCAATGATTTCGATTAGCCCTGGGTTCGATTCCCAGATTACGCAGTTGACATCTTTTTACTTCTTTTGGTTTTCTGCTTGGCTCCATGCCGAGCGAGAGCCGATGGTTCGGAGTAGATTTCTTATTATTTTTGCAGTATATACATATTCAAGGTCACCCTTGAGTTACCCAGGACGGAGAGTTTCTTTGGCTCAAAAGCCGAATTTCCAAATGTCATGAAAGATGATTGAATCTACAAATGTTTGCGATCGCTGGCCACCCGGAATATGCCGTCGTCTTGCTGTCAAGTAACAGTACATAGACGTTGAATGACGTAGCATGGCTAAGATTGACTAAAATTATCTTGTTCAATACGCTGCTATTGTCTTTGTGGCAAATCCTTTTTGAGATAGGAAACAATACGATGAATAAGCAAGTAGAATTCAAGAACGTATGTAGATATCTGCAAACTTTGGTTATTGAACTAAATATTTATATATTGGACGCTGTGACCTCACTAATTAGCGGTAGTATGCTAGTAGTGCCGAATCATAGCATGTGATAGATTCTTCATGTAGTGGCAATAGACCATCTATCCAGTTAGTTGTATTTGATAGGATTCTCTCAACGAAGGTATAGCGAGATCTTTACTTTTGATAGTTCCTTAGCCTCTTCATAGTTCGCTGATCTCTTGGCTTTACCTTTATAGCGTCTACTAATCTCTTGTTTATGGTTGTAATGATGAGAAAAAACTCTTGCTTGGACTACAATTCAGATAGATTACCACTCAAACACCGAGGACGTCTGTTAGGGTTATCAACTTTGACAAACTTGACTATTGTGCCTCGCTCAATAGCACAGCCGCCCTGAAAACTCTAGCTATGTCTTTTGGAAGGGTGACATTACTACGCCACAGGAAGTACTCGATTGCATGAGCCACTATAGTATCGATACGGTGGTGTACTTTGCCGCCTAGTGTCATGTAGACAACAGTTTCAAATACCCGCTTAACTTTATAGATAACAATGTTTACGGGACATATGTAATGCTGGAGAGTTCGAGAAAGCTGCATGTACGACAGTCCATCCATATCTCGACCGACATGGTGTACGGTGAGGTTGAATCTAACCAGCAGGTTGTCAAACAAAACGCACCATTTGATCCGTTCAATTCGTATGCGGCAAGCAAGGTAGCGGCCGAGATGCTAGTGAGGTCATATCAGACCAGTTCCCAACTTCCAGCTATCGTCAGCCGCGGTAACAATGTTTATGGGCCGCATCAATTTCCCGAAAGTAGGTTTTCGTCGCTACCGATGTATAAACGCCAAGAAACAGCCATTCGATTCTGACTAGGTATGTTTTACATGTAGAGATTATACCGAGATTCTGCTATCTTAGCATAAACAAGAAGCTACTGACTACACACGGAGATGGACATCATCGAAGACGATATGTGTATGCGGCAGACGTGACTGACGCGCTTGATCTGATTCTTCACTACAAAAGGTCGGTGAGACTTACAATATCGCCTCACAGGATGGGCTCTTCAATTTCGAAGTCGGTCAGAAAATTTTCGCCTTACAGGGTTAGTATGGATTATGTAGTGACTATGAATTGGTATACACGCTAGACTGACCATTTAACGACGCTCGGTATGCGACTGACGGGTCTAAACTAAGCGCTCTAGGCTAGCGGCAAAAGACTAGCTTCGATCTTGAACTGAAGATCACTATCGATTGGTATAACTAGTTCGGGGAATTATGATGGAAAGAATCAGTGGCAGGTTCGCCTAGTCAATATAAGATGAAGGGAAGGGCAAGATCGTCATTTCTAACGCATACTCAATGATCAACCGACTAGGCTAATTCAAGATCTGGTCCTCAGGTCTTAGTTGTACATGAGTATATTATACTATCTATACGGTTAAGAGTTGTTGTCTGAGCTTTTCCAGTGTACTGTCACTTCCTCACGAATGAGTCTATGCTTAGGTATCAACGTAAGAACAGACGAACAATTGCTAGCTCTTGCATACTTCACAGGGTGCTCTATTGATAGTAATAGAGTAGCCGCTTTACTGTCCGAGCGAGCTCGAGCCCGATGGCCAATAGAGGTAGGCTGCTTACATGGTATCCGCTTGCTCTTAATGGCGGCATTGGAGATGAAGGGCATTTTTTCCCTTTTTTTCTTCTTTCTTTTCATACCGTGTCTGTTATCACGTACATGACGGCAGATATTTAGCTGTATAAGCTTTGCTATGAGCCCAGCCACCCAGAAGAAGGATGGAGTAGCATGTCGTGTTTTCGCTTGTAATATCTTCATGGAGATTGCAACCGAAGACGCTCCTGTGTTGCAACCCCTGGATGTACTAAACGTCGATGAATTGTCGATGCTCTAGTGATCTCTCTAGTAGCCTCTATCATACATGCATGTATGTATGTATGTATGTATGTATGTATGTAGGCTCGAAGAATCCCATATCGAGAGAAGAAAGTCGAGACTTACGTACGTACGTAAAATAACCGAGCCCGATGCCATAGGAGGAAGCTCAGCGAGATGACGCTATTGCCCCCTCTAAGCTTTGAACTTGAATCTTGGTATCGGAGACTTCTCTCCCAAAACTCACAGTGGATAGGAACAGGAGAAGCCACGGAACAGTAGAAAATATCGTGTTGTTTCTGACAAATGATCGGCTGTTGGTTTAATTATGGTGAGGTAGAGTGGAAATAATTCTTATCCTTAGTGCCTCTTGGTTTTTTATTTTGGGCTGGGGTTCCATGGAGAAGGGGCGGGCCGGGGCGCGGCGCAATTAGTTAAATTTTTTTTTTGCTGGTTGTGGCTACACGCAGGCTTTTATCCCGAAACTACAGGAGTCGGCCATGTCAATGTTGACAGGGCATTGGAAAGGGTTTCGTACCTGCCTTTTGCAATACGACCTCGCCTGAAGTAGTAATGCATATGCCATTGTACATGTAGTTTTTGTTATGTTAGCAACTGCCGTGGCGCTGGGTGATTTTGGGTAGAACCTACAGAAGGCTGAGAAGTTGAGAGAAGATGCATCCCTAAAGTTTCTTTACGATAACTTCTTTTTTCTTCTCTTGTTGTTCATCCTCTTCTCCCTCCTGCTGTTTACCCCTTATAAAATCTGCTCCTCCGGCTCCCATCCTGACGGCAACTCGGCACCGTTGGCATCTTCGTGGCCGAGCCAACATCTTCAGTAGCGATAATGACTTCAAGAGCAGGCCGCCGGTGATCTGTCTTGGGACAGGGTTAAGCTTGGAAAGCATGGAGTCCACCCTTTCTTAGTATTCCCCTAAAGGATTATGTTGCCATATGCACCTCAATACAGATTAGTTTACCCGTCCTTTGACATGTTTGCACATAAGACTAAGCAAAAAATGCTTCGAGACCTACTAGAATTGGCCTGTGTCAACACATTAGCCAAGATTTACTCAGAAAGATAGAGGCAAGGATAATGCACACAGACACGCATACAACAATTTCTAGGCGAGAATCCTGCTGCCCATAGCCCAGGCCACAGGTTGCTGCGACGTTATTTGAAGAGCAATAGATTGGGAGCTTCCAAGGCGTCTTTCTGTCCGAGTATCTATCTGCTGGCCTTGCCTATATGGGATAACTTGTGCTCTCATAAGTAGTGAGCTGCCCGCCTAGCTTGGCGTCGTCCAAGTTACAATTGTTTCGGCATTGGATGGACCACTGCCTTTCTATCAGCCAAGCACCGGCTTGGAAAGAGAATGATAGCCACGGTTCTTACGATACTGCGTTACCATCGACACTGACAATAACCAACTGGGAACGACAACCGACTCACGTCTGAACTCCAGTCACTCATTCTACCCTCTAGTAGCGACTTAATTGACTGTGTATCAATCACACGCCGTTGGAAAACCCAACCTTTCATAGTCCGATAAATTCAGTTGCGAGCGTGCCGAACATGGCATACAGAGAAGAAAGAAACAAGGAAGCCTTTGGGCTTGAGCATGGAGAAATGGAATCAAATTATGAAAAGACTGTATTCCACCATACCGTCATTGCCCCAGATGGCAGGCCGATAAGTGCGTCTGATAACGACGCAGATGTGACTCTGGAACATGGTTTGAAAAACCTCAATATAAACGGGCACACGGCAAGCGATTACGACGAGGAGGATGACGACACCATCAGCGTTGTGCCCCAGCGCCGTAGCTTTGGCCACTCGACTTTCAAGCTATCAAGCTCGACGTCCATCTACTCGTCTCGGCTCCTGGCAACTCGCCTTGCGTTTGTAGATGATGATAATGATGTAGATATGTAAGTGGAACCTGTACTACACAGTCGTCCAGCCAGTTATACAGCTGTACCGTATTTGCCACAGTCACACCATTGTTACACATGCTACTTTACTTAGATACGTATTCAATTCACCACTAACATGACTTGTTTTTCTTCGATATAGCGCCGCGTCTACCCGGTCTCTGCTTGAACGCTACCTGGATTATCACGAAGAAAATGGCCGTCGATACTGTGGCTCTTACTACATGCCTAACGACGACTTTGAGCAAACACGCATGTACCTCAATCATCAGGTTTCTCTGCAGATACTTGGCGGAGAAGCAACCACAGTGCCGCTTGTAAACCCGCAGAAGATTCTCGATATCGGCTGTGGAACTGGTGAATGGGCTTGTCAAATTGGCGAAGTATACCCAAACTGCGACGTCGTTGGCAAAGATATATCAGCTATTCAACCACCAAACCCACCACATAACGTGTTCTTCGAGATTGAGGATGCAGAGGAACCATGGCTGCAGACACCGGATAGTGTTGATCTGGTCCACTTCCGTGATCTCATTGGTGCCTTCCGCGATTGGCGTTTCATATATGAACAGGCGTTCGAATGTATCCGGCCTGGTGGCTACATCGAGCTACAGGAAACTGATGATGATGGCGGAGCTTGGGACTATCTTCGTGCCACCTTCCCACCAGACTCTGATGTCCACAGACTCACCAGAGACGTTGTTACTGCAGGGATCATTTCAGGAAGACCACTTGGAATAGCTCATATGACGCCAGCACTTCTCGAAGAGGCAGGGTTTGTTGACATCAAAGTCACCAACCTCGAGATACCTATCACGCTTGAGTCAGGTTCAGCCGGAAAGATTTGGCTTATGTCTTGTGTCGACTTGGTCGAGGCACTAGGCCTGCGACTACTTACTAGATATATGGGCTATGATCCCGATGAGGCACGTGATGCATGCGAGCGTATAGCCCATGAGATGGCAGAAATTGCACGAGACCCCAACAAGTCAAAGAAGATGCGCGCCCGAATCAAGATTATGACGGGTCGCAAGCCGGAAAGCGCAACAACACCGTCCGCCTATGGTAGCAGAAAACTAGCGGGGAGCTCCTCTTATACCGATTTTCCTAGAATCAGATTGAGCGGTAACTATGGGGATTACAAGGCCAAAGACAGTAGCTACCACCCAACATATAGCGCGCACGAACTTGATGAACAAACACCGCCGGCTACCGCGTGGACAGATGCGGACGATGAATCTACAACCCCAGTGATGCGACCTTCGGGGTCGAACATACCAGTGCCGGCACTGTCTATACAAGTATTGGATGAAAAGACTGAGGACATCGAACGAGCGAAGAACGATGCACAAAATCAAAATCAGGAAGAACCACATAGAATAGCCATTGTAGCACAGAATGCAACGCTGCCGAGCCTAAGCCACTATGGGCCATTCCAGTCATTCGACCAGCTGGAACTGTCAGGCCATACAGGGGCTACTACACTGGACCAGGCCCAACGGAAGCAGGTGCGGGAGAGCCAGTCTGAAGAAAAGAATAAGGAGCAGGAACAACAGCAAGGTTACAGCCTACCTTCCGGCATATTCTCTGACAGAGCCTCTTCGTCTTCATTTTCATCGTCGTCGTCGAACTCAACGCTGCCGTATTCAGCGTCGACGTACTCTTCTGCACCACAGAAACGTAGGCGCTAACGATTATTACTGACTAGTTGGTAGTACTTCAATAGAAACTAGAGACTAGAGAGCTCAAGCAACATATCAAGCAATACATAAAAATAATAAGCACAGACTTGCCTAACTTACAAGCCCTCAAAAAGGCCACTGATTATTCTTGCTCTTTTTTGCACTCCCGCCCGTACGAAGAAACAGGCAGGCAAACAGTTTGTCTACCATGGCTTCTGGAAGGTGAAAAAAAGGTGGCCTGCTTTTTTCTAGTTTTTGGTCTGGCCTTTTCTTTTTTAGCAACAACATTCGCACTACATTCGATTTTTTTTCTCAACATGCCGGGAGATCTCCGTGATCACCTGTTTTTCTTTTGTTTTTGTTTCTTAACGTTTCATGCTCTAAAGTCAGGCTTACAGCTACTGGCCTATCACCTTGTTCTCCCGTGTTATATCTGTATACCCAATTCCGTATGATTCCATTCGCATGATTATCCTGTTGATCTTCCAGTACGTGTGTGCCTTGTATATGGATGATTGGATCATGATTGTTGGCGGAAGCTTTATTTATTGTTTTGGCTCATTATTATTAGTTCAAGTTGTTAATGTGTCACTGTAATGGTCCTTAGTAGTAATTACTGGTGGTTTTGTATGTAGTGGTATCGTTCTTAATTATTATGGCTACCAGAAAAACCGATAGCCCCCAAAAATGTCTATGAGATGTCGCCGTCTAATGTTCTACCCCGATCAAAAGTCGTCAGCTAAGAAAAAAAAAAAAGGAAAGAAAATAGTGAGCACGCCCGCCGTACGCCAAACTAGAGAAAACACCAAAAAAGTGTTACGAGATATCACCAGACTACAAGATAAATTCCACCCGATCCAAAAATCTACAAGTAGATCTTAAGATATTGGCCGTAACCTTCAATAGTCTCTTCTTCAAAGCATGAGCCGTTCTCTTCGATGATATGGCGAAGTCCCTCCATCTTATCGCCCGTCCAGCGCTTGCCCAGTGGGCCAAACTCGATCGTTTGGACGTTAGTGTGACCCATTGAGGTTGCTCTGAACAGCTCCCACAGACGGCTAATCAGCTGTTCCTCTGACCACTTGCAGAAGCCGCACTGCGCAACAAAGTCTTCGTTAAGGGTAAGCTGTGTCAATGACGTGGGAATAACATCGGCGATATGCGGTGCTTCTTCAGGGTACCAGCCTAGTAGCGAATACAGAGAAACATCGAGTTTCTGCAGACGCTTTAGGTTCGTCATAGGCTTGAGGTAGCCATGGTCAGGGTTGATCTCAAAGGACTCGGTGTCTTGCACGCCAGAGTACGAGACAACGTCGACCATGAGAGATTCGAGGTTGGCCAGCTGCTCAAGACGCAGCTTGGCGCAATCTTGTACCGAATCGGTCTCTGTAAGAGAAAAGTATTAGCGTCTTGTGTATCTCCATGATTGAGAGGGGTAATGCCTGTTGTAATAACGTACCATTTGAGTTGCGATAGTCCTCGAAGTTGAGGCGACGTAGACCAGGTGCCAGAGCTAATAGTGTCGACACACTTTGGTAGTCCAAGTTTGTGCTGCGCAGCGCCAGAGTTTTCAGACCCGAAGCCTGTTGCCAAGTAGAGAAGTCATACTCGTACTTTGAATAGTCACCAACACTCGCTTCAAACGTCTCTAGGGCTGGCAAACCCCATACGCGTTCGACAGATGCCGGAGTCTGGCAATATGAGCCAAGACGGACCTCCTTCAGTTTCGGGAAGCAATGGCCGTCTTCTTGTAAGCGGGCCAGGCGATCACCAAAGCCGGAAAAGGCACCGTCAAAACTCAACGACTGTAGAGTTTCAGAGAGTGGCTCTAGACACCGCTGCATCCAAAAGTTGACTGGAGCAGCGTAGCGGACTGTAGCTGGCTTAACGAAGACGACACTGCGTACTAGCTGGGCTAGATGTGGGTTGTTGTGAACAGTCTTCTTGAACTTTTGTAGAAAGTAGTCATCTGTCTCGAGCTTGACGTGACGATAGAGCAGCCGCGTTACGGCATAGTTCCAAGTCTGGCTGACTTGGGCGCATTCACGTAGCTCGGAAGACGATAGTAGGCTAAAGATCATGTCACAACATTCAGGCGGCAGGACGCCCATGAAGTCGACGTTCTGTATTCTGGGAATCATGGTGAAGAATGTGTGTAGAAGAAGATATATAAGTAAAAGTTAGGTATGTAGAAAAGGCCTAGTAGTAGGAACAATAGAAAAGAATATAGTCTGAGGCTCAAAATACTAGACTAGTGGACGGGAGAATGAAGGGCAGAGCCTCTATCTTATATACAGCCCGTTTGATACTGAAAAGCCTCTTTGCTATATGATATAAAAACTACATGTATACATAACAAGATGTATAAGTCTGTACCATCAAGCTAGGACACCCTACTTTCCACCAATACCATCGAATCCCGAACTAAGGCAACATCCATCAAATGGGATGGGTTGTCTGACTGTTTGACAAGGCCCAAAAAGGAGTCATGGATTTCCGCCGGTTTTTACTATGCGTTCCCCTGGCTATCCAAGCGTGCATATCAGAACAGTACGAAAAAAAAAGAGATAAATTATCAGTTACAACTATAGGCTTACAGATATAGCTTCCATGCCATGTCATGTTTGATAAGGCGACATGGCCTCAATATGAGCAGCTTCTCGTACTGATATCAGTGTCGATGCGACTTGTCTTATGCTCTCTTAGAAGTATTATATATTATATATTTTGGTTAACATGGCCAGCGCGCTCGTTATCGGAAATCGAAGCGGCTGATCAGTCGTTAAAAGCGATGAATGTATGCCTGATTCGGCTCTTGGTTGCGCCACTAGTATGATTTATTTTTGCTTATTTTCTTCGTGTTTCCATTTCTATGTACATGTATCTCCGAAGAACAAAGATACTTTTACTTGGAACAAGATAGATATCTACATGTAATCAAGATATCAAAGTATACTAACAAATCTGGCCAAGACCAAGCTAAGCTAAGCTAAGCTAAGCCTGGGCAAGATCGCCGTCGGCTGTTCTGCCCAACAATATAAGTCGGTCGACTTGGCATAGCCATTTTCGTCTTAAGTGAGTCGTGATGAACCTCTTCTCTTTCGTGGGATTCAGTGTGACTCGGTCGGTCGGTCCACGTTTGAGGTTTTCCATAGTTCCAGACCCAGATTCCTAACCCCCCCTGTTACAATATATAATCTATAGTCAGAGAGATCTCAATACAAATCGTAGAATAAAACAAGCAGAGTAAGCAAATCACTGCCAGCACAGCTGTTCCAGACGTAGAGGCTCACCTGCATGCATTTATGTATTCATATCTCAGGTTCAACCCGTCCTTCACCTCATGGTGATGTGTTCATACATACATGTAAATATATCGTAAGTCGTGAGTCTCGTTTCTTGTAATCTTGTACATATGTATGTACCTAAACAAGCTCAATGCTGATCTGGCTTCCTTTCGTACTCCTGCCATCCGACTTGTTTTCGAAGTTCGATAATCTTATCCAGCCCTTGGGATTTTCTTATCCTTACTGGCACTATAGAGGGCGAAAAGCTGAACGCTAATAAGCAGTAAGCAAAAGAATAGCCTTCTTATGTTCTATTTATGACTAGTCTCTTAGCGCAAAAGAGACTGTTATACTAGAAGAGAAACCACTTTACCCTTTTTGGGAAATGACCAAGCCTCTCTGCCAGCTTCGTCTATATCTCGGCGTCAGGTCTTGAAAATTAGCCTTCCCGAAACACCGACGAACGGGAGGTTTCTCAGTATGTTCTCTAGCTTTCTTTCCGTGTTTCTCTTATCTTAAGCCTATATATGTACCTAAGCACTCGCTAATATAAGTAAATAAAACATCAAAAAGGAGTAATCTTCCACATTTTAAGGTTCCTGTAGTAAGCAACTCGGCTTGTGCATCAACCTGTTTCCAGACTTAGTGGGCAGATCAGATCGTCTTAGAGTGCCTAAAGAATCGCCAGACCGCTGCATTGCAAACACGCAATTTCTCAAATTCACGAAATCGAACCGGAACATCAATGCATATCATATATTGACAACAATCAAATATGTGATATAAGCCTTAAGTAGGCTGTAAAGTGGTCTTCCGATATCTGCCGAGAAAGACATATTTATCATTCCGGAAGTATTTCGTGATACTTTATTGCCTTTTGATAGGAAAGATAAAACAAAGTAAAAAATAGCTTTACTTTTGTACAGCTACAAAGACACAAACACTTCTAGAATTATCTGTATAACTTTAGTTATGGCTTCATATTCTTCTATAATTGAAGAAAGAGGGTCTTGACGGTGTTATAAGTAAGCCTTCCAAAAAAAAAAAAAAAGACCCAGGCTCCACCTAGTGTTGAAATGCATACTTGATAGCCCCAGTCTCCATCTTGGCTGACCCTCAAGTATTAACCCTTAATTGTCAACTACTAAAATGTATACACCATTTGTTCAGCAATAACTACTAACCCTTGCTCGCTAACCCAGGCCAAGCTCTATCTTTCGGCTGAAGCTCCCACCTATCATCACAACATGGGAAAGGTGAGCTCATCGCAGCTAAGCCGTGCCCGAGCAGATGTGAGCGCAACGGATCGCATCGCATCGCAGCCCGATATTTCCGCCCGCTAATTGACTCAGTTATTGTCATCATAACCTCCTACATCATGTCCTACCAAGACGGCTTTGCCGTCGAGTCTGACCTGGAGCTGGGCATGGACCATATGGACCTGGAGGCTGGCCAGCTGCCTATGTTCATCGTCGAACGCGTACAGATGCAGTTCTCCGTCGCCGGCGATTTTGTTGCTGCCCAGGTCGCGAATAACGTGTTAGTTTTGGCGCTTTCTAGTGGCCGTATCCTGCGCATAGACTTGAATAAACCAGAAGATATCGACGGTATGGACGTCTATTTTGTCATACTCGGCGCCTTGGGGGCTCACTTGTCCGGCCCGCTAGATGACGTATTTTGGCTAACTGCTTCCCTATCTCTATCTAGATATCGATCTGCCCAAGAAGGCTTCTGAAGTCGGTGTCATTCGCCGCATGTTCCTCGACCCTACCGCCTCGCACCTATTTATATGTACATCCCTGGGCGAGAACTACTATCTCCATTCCCAGACCAAGACCCCGCGGCCATTGAGCCGTCTGCGGGGTGTTTCTATCGAGACTATCGCATGGAGCCCATCGCTGCCCACCGCATCGACCCGCGAGATCCTCATTGGAGCCTCAGATGGCAACATTTACGAGGTCTTTATCGACTCGTCCAGTAAGAAGGATATCAAGAACCTCAAGACCCTGCACAAGATGCCCGACGGACCCGTGACCGGTTTGTGGGTTGATAGTCTCGATGTGGACACTAGACGAGTGTTGATCGGCACTCAGACTCGCCTGTTTCACCTGGCTGGCAAGGTTGGCCTTACGCATGACAGCGCTGGATCGATATACACTCGCCTGTTTGAAGCCGAACAGCCCACTGTTCACGATATCCAGAACTCGGCACTGGCACAGCCTTCTTCATCAGCACTAGTCGTATCTCCCGATGCGCCCGCCACTAGCCCACACGACGATGAAGTCCATGAGCGTGTGTTCGCTTGGCTATCTTCCCAAGGCATCTTCCATGGCAAACTGCTACAGTCACCGCCAACACAAGAACTTGGCAGCTATGTGTACAGCGCTTCGAAGCTTCTGTCTATGGCGCAGCTTGTAGAAGCAGCAGGAAAGCGGTCTGGTGCAATCGATGCCATTGCGTTGACACAGTGGCATGTGGTCGCCCTGGTTGGCTCACGAGTTATCATTACTAATCGCCTTACTGGCGATATTGTATACAACCAGGTAGTGTTTGATTCTGGCGAGGCGGCTATTGGGTTCTCCGTAGACGTGCAAAAGAACACATTCTGGCTGTTCACTGCGTCGGAGATTTTCGAAATTGTGGTCCGTGACGAGGACCGTAATGTATGGCAAATCATGATGAAAACTCAACAATATCCGGCAGCTATGCGATATGCAAGGACACCACACCAAAAGGAAACAGTGGCGACTGCATATGGCGACTTCTTGATGAAGAAAGGTCAATATTTAGAGGCTGCAGATATCTACGGACGAAGCAACAAGACATTTGAAGAGGTTGCTCTCGGTTTCATCGATGTAGTCGAAACAAATTCCCTGCGCAAATATCTTCTAACTAAACTAGCGCTGACCAAAAAGGCAGCCGTCATGCAGCGTGTCATGATGGCATCATGGATTGTAGAGTTATTCATGGCACGCCTTAATACTCTAGAAGACGATGCTCTTGCACAAACAGATTCGACCGAGGCCGTTGACGCCTCTCATACACAAGATCTTGTCAAAACCACGCGTAAAGAATACGAAAGCTTTGTCATGAGATACAAAGATGTTCTTGACAAGCAGACAGTCTATGATATCATTGGCAGCCATGGCAGAGAAATCGAGCTCCTCTTCTTTGCCGAGTCTCTAAACGATTACAACTATGTACTGAAGTACTGGGTGCAACGAGAACGCTGGGATAAAGTCCTTGGCGTGCTCAAGAAACAAACAGACCCTGAGGTCTTCTATAAGTATAGCAGTGTGTTGTTAGCAAACGTGGCCATTGATATGGTCGAGATCCTCATGCGCCATCCAGACCTAAAGACCCGGAGGCTGATACCAGCCCTACTTGAGTATAACCGAAACTTCACCGGCCAGCCCGCACAGAACCAAGCAGTGAGATATCTGCTATATGTGGTCAACCAACTTGATTCTCGCGATGCCGCTGTTCACAACACACTTGTGTCAGTATACGCATCAGATTCCGCCAAAGATGAATCTGCCCTGTTGGCATATCTAGAGTCACAGGGCGAGGAACCTCACTTTGACTCAGACTTTGCCCTGCGTCTTTGCATACAGCATCATCGCACGCTTTCATGTGTACACATTTACACCAACATGGGCCAGTTTTTACAAGCCGTGGATCTAGCCCTCTCACATGGCGAAATTGAACTAGCTTCGGTAATCGCAGATCGGCCCATCGACAACCCTATCCTTCGCAAAAAGCTATGGCTTGCCGTAGCCCGCAAAGTCATATCTCAGTCCCACGGCAGCGGCATCAAAACGGCCATTGAGTTCCTCAAGCGCTGTGATCTTCTCAAAATCGAAGACTTGATTCCCTTCTTCCCAGATTTTGTTGTGATTGACGATTTTAAAGAGGAGATCTGTGCGGCCTTGGAAGACTACTCGCGCAATATCGAGGCTCTCAAGGCTGAAATGGACGAGGCTGCTGCTACTGCCGCCAATATCAAATACGATATTCTCGCACTCGATCACCGTTACGCCATTGTCGAGCCAGGCGAGAAATGTTATACGTGTGGGCTACCACTACTCAGCCGTCAGTTCTTCGTCTTTCCATGCCAACACGCCTTCCACTCCGATTGTCTCGGCAAGAAAGTTCTCGAGATGTCGGGTATGGCTGTCAGTTCTCGCATCAAGGAACTTCAAGTCCAGGTTAGCCGTGGCTTAGTCACGGGCCCGCGTCGTGAAGCCTTGGTCGCCGAACTTGATGGGTTGGTAGCTTCGGCGTGTATTCTATGTAGTGAGTTTGCGATCAAACGAATCGACGAGCCGTTTGTTGCTCAGGATGAGAATCAGTCGTTATGGGCTTTGTAAAACGGTGGGGTTTTTATACATCTTCTTTATATTTGACCTCTTGTCAATGCTGACTGTATCTTGTTCGTCTACAGTTTCCCTTTTTATTTTCTTTTTTTCCCTCTTTTGCGTTGTCATATTGTTCTTTTCACGTCTTCTATGGACCTGCTGTCTTTGCATTGATGATTGAGATACTGATACGTAGTTCTCTTCTTTTTGTCTTCTTTACCCGTCTCCAACCTATTTTTTTGTGACGATGATACGGGTTTTCAATATATAATTTCCCCATAGCTATATTTCCGCGCCGTTTCTATGTGAAGAACTAATGTCCGTTAGAAAGTTTTCATATGCTTGTTTCTAGGAATTCTCTACATTTCTCTTATTACCATGTAGCTTACATGGGCTCACCATAATCAATGCCTACTCTATACAATTATCAAGTATATGCCTATTTCATATTTCTATCTGTTACGTCTCACGGGCCGCCTTGGCGTTGCTAATCAAATTCGACATTACCAAAGCTCGTTTAGACTGGGATAGTGTATGTTAACCCTCTTGAGTTTACGGTAGGGTTAAAGTCGATTGCTTGCTATTATGATAAAGTTTACACAATTTTGCTTGACATGTTACTTGTTTCTCATAGCTGTAACCAAGACTTCGAAGGTTTGTATTCGAAAACAGTGGAGGTTTTGCTCTTCAAAGGATAACAATCACAAAGAGGGATTGTATGATAGTATTCCTCTAGTAAACGACATTTTTGTTCTCTTTTTGTTATCTCTTTTTTTTTTCTTTTATAAAAATATATATATATTAAAAAACAGAAAGGACGAAAGGCTTACGACGACTCATGCACAGTCTATTGGTAATAGTGACTGACGCCTTTTTTTCTATCATATCTGTACATGTAGGTTGCTATGAAGGAATAGTGTACATGTATTGACTGAGTACAAAATCATCCTAATATATGACAATACTAAGAAAAAAGAAAAGGAAATGCGTTCAAGTGGCTGACATATCGAAAAAAGGAAAAAAAACCATGACCTGAACTTTGGGATTCTTGCTCATGGCTTCTTTACTAGGGCCATTCTTCTTTGAGAAAACCGTTTATCTTTTTTTCTGACTGACATAACTTCATGATATTTCTTTTGTTCACTTCTAATTTCGTACAGGCAGCACGTTACCGGAAACATAACTTCGATCGTGTTATATCGACTGTCAGATATTATTGTATTGTAAGATATTATAGTCTGAAGGTTGGGAATGTAACCATGACAATGACGATGGATTTGTTTTGTTTTATACACTTTTTTGTTACTTTTTTTTTCAATGGCCTTTTAGTTTGAGAAGATAGAAGAAAGTCTCTTTTTGACCCTCCCACCATGATTTTCCTGATACTGGAACAATGTAAATGCATCCATGTTTAGAGGTCAATTAGGGTCAACTCGGATAGACAGGGAAAAAAAATACTCAACAAGAGACTCTTAGAATTTGGTTCTGCTTAATATCAGGCTCACCGAAAGGAAGAATTCTTGGATTTTTCAATTAGTATAAGACCCCATCAGCTGGATTAATTGTGGTACGTACTACTGATGATATATTAAATCACAGTATGATTGAAGCCTAGTGGTCGAATGTATTGAACGAAGATGTTCACAGCCACTTCGCTAAGAGACTTCGACAAGAAAACAGTATGTTTTTCGTTCACCGCTTTTAAGCGTTAGAAACAATACTTACCTGAGATTACCCGCATGGCATACATAATTAAACCACTGGAACAATGTCTATCAGCGGACAAGTAATGCGGACATAATACCTTCTAGTATCAAACAAGAAGGTGAAGCACTCACGCCATAAGATTGGGGTTCCGAAGCTAAAGTACCAACATTCCGGGGCTGGTACCGGAATTTTTTATCAATAATCATCGATAATTTGTGCCTACTGTGACATAGCCAAGTCAGATGCATATCGGCTCATAGCGAAATGGGGCTGGTGTTGCCTGTGAAAACGCAAGCTATAGAGGCTCAGCTTTTTTTCTTTCTCCCTATTCTGTTTCTTGCTGTCAAAGAAGGGAGGGGTAAACAACAAGGAGGAAGAAGAAAAGAAAGAACATGATAATGACGACCACATGCCTTTCTTCTCATGATTTATCTGGTACTAAGCAAACAATAAAGCTTGTGACTCTTGTAGCTGTCCAGCTAGGGCTATGAAACGAAGCCATCAACGTCTCTTGGTAGTGGTAGAATAGTCTTGGTATTTCGTTATATACTTTGAATCAACTATAGGATGTTCCGGATGGCTCAAAGTGCATCTGGTTATACTAGAATAAGTAAAATTACACCGGCTGAGAGAAGACTGTGTACTGATCGAGAGGGTTGTGATTCAAAGATTAGTAGTCTGCAAATTAAAATGTAATCAGCATGAACTAGGCCGTTGTAGTGATCGACCACTCTTCGGAGACATTTAGAGCCGCGTTTCAGTGTTAAAACGAGAGCACTGCAGTTACAATCTTATTCTCTTCTACATCTGTATATCATGAACTAAATGTAAAGCTACAAGCAGAAGCAAAATGCCCGAGGATAGTAACTGATACTGCCTGTATCTGTTGGAGCTGCTGACGAACGGGCCAAGTCTCATAGTAAATTGAGTGAAGTTGAGGGGGAAGAGGGAGAACGAACGCAGAGCCAAGAATGAAGATCAAGCTTGCCAAGATGATGCCAAGGCGGAAGATAAGAAAGTCAAAAAAAACGATGTGGTGTATAGAGGAAGTCTTGCAGAAGATTGAAGCTTGTTAGTTTATCAGGCCATAATTAACTAGATAATGAAACGAAAGAGCGGTCCGGAAAAGAAGAAGAAGCAGCCCTCTCCTATACAGTGTGTGGCTCACTTGTCTCTGTTGTCGTTATGATGTATGTAGAGAGGCTTGGCTGATGCTGATGCCGTTGTTGTTCTTTCTCTCCGCTTTTGCGTCGTCATCTCTTCAGAGCTAAGTCAGCCGCCTTTTTCCTTTTTTTTTTTTTTTCATCTTCTTCCTGTCTAGATAGAACAAATAACTGATTTTGGCTCGTTTGGTCTTGCGGTTTGACGTGCAAGTCTTGAATTGCGGGAATGACAAGTGGCTTGGTTTATCTTCTATTCATCATTTATCTGACTGTTGTTTAACTATAGTCAAGTAGCAGTCTCACACTTATTACTGATCTATGGATAGACTATGATTTAAAACAGAACCGGGAGTCACAACCCTTTGACCTTGCAAGAAGGAGAAATAAAGAGACTGAACCACAGACCTTGAGACGGGACTTTAAAGACGACTGTCCCTAGATCCCTGTAAACTATAATCTAGCATCTTTAGCTTGCACTTCGCAAATCGGAGAAGGTATGGCTGACGATCTAATCTAGGGCAAACCGATGAACTCCCTGGATACAGATAGTCGAGGTTCAAGAAAGATGTTGTAATGTAGAGTTCAAAAGAAGTAGTTCCTTCGTATGTATAGGTCGTACATAAACAGAATCCTGTCGTGTAAGAGTCATTGTGATGCTATCTGGATTGTTGAATCGCCAAGAATATAGCTAAGAAGCGGTGTCATCCATTCATTCCATCTTCAGACATCGCGAAAGAACTATAGATCGGTTCTTTATTGCTTAGTGAATAACCCGTATCTGGATATGGATGATTTTGTCAGCCATTGATTCACTGGAATTTTGATAGACGTTGTAACATGCCAAGAAACATGCAGGCTGGAAAATGGGGAATAAATAGAATAATAAGCGCTGTAGAAGTCAGCACAGCCTTAAGGAGAATTAATTTGCCTTTTTTTTTTTTTTTAAAAAAAAAGGGTCTTAAAATGAAGAAAAAGAAGAACAAGAGCAGAATTGACTAAGATAAAACATGTCAATTGACTCAAGACTAGTCACTAACGCTTGAAGATACATAGTTAAAGAGCAGAATGTAACAGTTGTTTCTGTTCCTAGTTGTCCTTTTTCCCCGATAAACTGTGCCGCTGCATAAATAGCTTACAATATTAGGAAATCAATATACAGATACGATTAGCTTCACTGAATAGGTTCAATTAGTAAAGAGAGAGATACATATGTCTATATCTGTATGTACACTAGTCTAGTTAAAACAAAACTATAGACAGAGAGCTGTGGTCCACACTACCATCAACATAGCCTTGCAACACTTGAAACATGACTGCTTTCCTGCACTTTCTGGGTTTATGGTTTACCGAGAGCCTAATTCCTCCTTCTGTTCTATTTTCTGCATACTCTTCCTGGTTAGACGCTTGATTTTTTCTTTTCTTTTTTGCTTCCTTTTTATAATTCATGCCCTACAAGCTTCTGCATTACTCCATGGCACAATTACATGTATTTTTGCAGACTTATTAAACTAGGATATACATTCAATAGATAGCTTTGGGGAGCTTGGATGAAGGAGGTTATAGCTATGAGCAAAATGATATAGCTCTGTGCATGAAGTGTCATGTGGAGAAAAAGGGCCTGAAGATGCTTAATAGACAAAGAGATTAAACTGTAAAGGAGCTTGATGTGAGCTGTAGCCCAGCACGAGTTCCCAGATGACCTGAGTCTCTGGCCAGTGTGTCTTGTTGCCTGCTGGTGGCTCAGCAAACGAAGAACAATAAGCGAATAGTACTGGACGAGTGAGCTTCCTGTATTGGTATTTTCAGCAGAACCCGAGACACCCTCTTCTTTTTTTCTCTTTTGCTTCTGAACGGCACAAGAAGGCTGTGCGGATGGATAGTCGCTAGCCAACAAACAGAGCAGGCCGGTTTGGTTGGCTGATGGCCGAAGAGTGCCTGATGTAATCTGGTGACGTGCGGATATCCGGATCTGAGTCTTGGTTCCTAAGCTGCCAAGCTAGGCCGGCATTTCATCGAGCTGCCAAGAAGCAAGAAGAAAAAGAAAACGAAAGAAAGAGAACCAAGAGCAAGAGTGTTTGATGATGCTGTTATAATCGGCTGCCCGGCACAGTAAAGATGACTGGTATAACAACATTCAGTACGAAACTACGAGGAGAAGTCCAGCCTTGTAAACAAAGGTTGCATTTCAGCAGACATGGGCTGGTCTAATTAATGGCTTAAGCTTTTGGCTTGAGCTTGCCGTGGCCTAAGTGGTCCTTTTAGCGGGGGACCTACATAGTAATAGCCCAAACTGTATAGAGGGATATGCCCCTGTCGTTTCTGCGGCACTTGCCTGTGTCATCGTGTTTCCTATTGTGTGTATATCCACTGAGGGGCAGCAACTATGTACATACATACAACTTTGTACAGCCCATACTGATAGTTGGTTACTGACTACCTGGTTGGCATTGCTTGGACATTAGTGGTTTCTTCCTCACTGTACATGTATTCGGTCTCCCAGTCAATTTGTCAAAGCATTTTGCTGTGCGAGAGCGATCGACGTCAGGCGTATTGCCTTTGAGACGCTGCTTGTTAGTGATTGTCGTGACTTGGGCGCTACATCAGATGTAGCAACTGCGTTGCATCTGGAGCATAGCAATTTCTTTTGGACTTTCTCTCAGACTTCACTCAGAAACGGTAGTTGTGTCGACTAGACAAAGACTCAAAAACAACACACTTGCTTTTCTTTTGAGAATTTCATTTCTCTCATCTTCTTTTCTTCTTTTTCTACTTTCTTACTCTGATTTCACTGCCTGCTTTTCATCTTCTATTTTGAGAAGCGTCCTGTCCTCATTTCCTTTTTGTTTCTTCCTTCTATTTTCTGCATTATATCGGCTGGGTCGGTGCGTTCTTTTCTGATTCTTTATTTTTTATTTTATTTTTTTGTCGTTTTGCCGCTGGCAGTGTTTTTTTCTTAGATGCTTGTTTAGTGCACATACTCGTCATCGCACTTCGCATTACGAATCCCTTCCACGCCACTCGATTTTAATGCTTATTCTTTCTCTTCTATTCTGACTGTCGTTCATTCGACTACATGTCTTTGTTTTGATAAATCTTTTTTTAATCTATAGCGCCCAGGTTTAGGCTGCTTTCTTCGCTTCTTTTTCTTCACATCTTTATTATATATCTTGTTCGTCCTTTCTTCTTTTGTTTTATCCGTTCTCTATTGCTGTTCTTTTGCTTGGCTATCAGTCTATGTACTCGATCCAAGTCTGGCAACTTACACAATCCTAACTGCCACTAATACCAAACCGGACTCATCAACGCCCCCAAATCTTTACACTATTCTTCACCCGCCTTTCATATTTATATATCTATTATATATTGAACGCCTTTAGTTATTATATCTTATCCTCATCACTGCACCTTCCACTTTCTTCGACTCTTGGACGCATATGCTCACACAAACAAGCTTTCACAATGTTGATCCATACACTACTCGCCGCCTCCATTCTAGGAGCTTCAGCAGCACCTTCGATTCGCCCAAGTGTTCAGTCTCAACCTCGAGTTGTCAGTCTCGATACTCAACGCTCACATGTCAGCAACCCAGCAAAACGGGACCGTGTCCGTCGTCGTGGTACTGCCGAAGTTGCTATCGAAAACCTTGTATGTCTCACCTTAGTATCTTAGTAATCTTGATTATCTTATCTCTCTAACACTTTAACAGGAAACTCTCTACTTTGCCAACGGCACAGTTGGAACCCCAGCACAATCCATTCGCATGCACCTAGATACCGGCTCTTCTGACCTATGGATCAACTTCAATGACTCAACCCTCTGCCAGTCCTCTGGCGACCCATGCGCCCAGTCTGGAACTTACAACCCCAACGCATCCTCAACATACAGCTACATTGGCTCCTACTTCAATATATCTTATGTCGATGGCTCCGGTGCCTCTGGTGATTATGTCAGTGATACTTTCAGCATTGGTGGCTCAACAGTCGAAAGCTTCCAGTTCGGTATTGGTTACACCAGTTCTTCTGGCCAGGCCATTCTGGGTATCGGTTACCCACTCAATGAGGTCCAAGTTGGTCGTGCTGGTCTCAAACCATACGCCAACTTGCCACAAAAAATGGTCGACTCTGGCTTGATTTCATCGCAGTCTTATAGTCTGTACCTAAATGACCTAGATGCCAGCACTGGAAATATTCTCTTCGGTGGTGTCGACTCAGACAAGTACGCTGGAAGCTTATACACCGTCCCTGTCCAAAGCCAGTACAACGGCTTGTACTCTGAGTTCTTGATCACCTTGACCGGAGTCAGCATGGGCAGCGACACTCTTGGTGACAACCTAGCTCAAGCCGTCCTATTGGATTCTGGAAGCAGTTTGACTTACCTTCCTGATGACATCGTCGACGCAATTTACAACAAGGTTGATGCCTACTACAGCAGCAGCGAACAGGTCGCTTTCGTTGCCTGCACTATGGCCGATGAAACCGATCTTGACTTCAGCTTTACCTTCTCTGAACCCACTATCAACGTGCCAATGAACGAAATGGTATTGCCTGTCACTGACACTGATGGCAATGATGTCACTTTCAACAACGGCGAAAAGGCCTGCCTATTTGGCATCGCCCCTGCCGGTCAATCTACAGTTGTCCTAGGTGATACCTTCCTCCGCTCTGCCTACCTCGTGTACAACCTGGACCGCAACGAGATATCTCTTGCCCAAACCAAGTTTAACGTGACTACGAGCAACATCCAGGAGATCCCCGGTAACAACGCGACGATTCCCGGTGCCACGGCCGTGTCAGATCCCGTGCAGGCCACGGCCGGCGTTGTCCAGGGTGGTCAAGTGTCTAACGGCACCGGATCTAGCACATCTCACGCCAGTGACATGAAGAGCTTGAGTTGCTTCATGTCTGCTCCTCTAGGCACGTCTATGCTATCTGCCATTGTGGTTGTCATCAGTGCTATGATCATGTAAGGCCTTTCTGCTTGCAGGACTTTTGTTCCAATATATATATACGCTGTTGTTTATCGCTCACCCATCGAACATCTACTTTTACTTCGACCTCTCTACTCCGCATTTTCTAGCGAAAGAGATCCAAGAAACTCAAAAGAACCAAAAGAAGACGGTGCCTATGAGAGGCTGGATCTTCTCTCCCTATGCAAGCAACTTCTCTACGAATTGACTTGATCTCTTCTCTTTAACGCTTTACTTCGCCACATAACACCATTTTCCAATTTTTTTCTCTTTTTTTTTTTTTGGGCCATCAACATAATGTCTTGGTCCATAGCCATTTTTTTTTTCATGAAATCTATTCAGTGTTTCTCTATCTATACACTTTCTTCTTTTCACCTCATCTATTTTCTCACTATTAAAATCACCCCCCCCCCCCNNCCCCCCCCCCCCCCCCTGAATCAGCTAGGGTGTCAGAAGCATTGTTGTTTTTTTTCTAATTTTTTTTGTCATTTATCTTTGTCTCCCTATTCTTCTACGAGGAATTGCAGGTCTTATTATGATATCCAACCCATACAGAGCTTTCAACCATCTTGAATAGATCAAATGAGATCTATTCATTAAACCACTGGTATAATCATGAATACCGGTTTCAAATCTTTTTAATTTAAAAAAATACATATAGTAATGATATACAAATATCTTGATGACTTTCCAACTATCTATCTCTTTTAATTCTTCTGTGACTTATATAACATGACCATGCAACGTGTGTCACAGCTATACCACATCTCTTGTTCAACTCACAGCCTTCATCCGCGATCCAAGAGAGGAAGTAGGTAGGTTGTCAACAAGACAGGGGTCCAACTCGAATCAAGCATAATGCTATGTATACCAGCCATGGCCGTTTACAGCACTATTACTAGCCTCTTGATTCTGTAGGTCAAGCAAACGTAATATGCAATCACGGGAGCTATGTCCTTGCCTTTGATGATAGTAGCAGGTCTTCACTTTCGGACCAGTGGATCTGACTAGAGGAGCAGCAAAGTCACTTCGACTACCAACATCTTTTACTACACTTCCCCTAACGTAGGTCTACCATACGTCATTATTGCTGCTAACGCGATCTCAAGCTTGAAGGCTAGTCGAAGAATAGAAACGATAGCTGCCCTACCTCCCAGTTTCGATTGAAGGAGGAGGAGTTGAAAACAATGTCAGAAATCTTTGAATGTCTCGTCAGGCTATTGTCTGATGTTGTATAATTACGAGAATGATGGCAACATTGGCCTTCGGCTTGTCTTCTAGCTCCTAGTTTTCGTAGAACCCGACGATATGATTCTGTGGGATACGAGACAGGTGGGAAAATATGCAGGCTGCCCGGCTTCGGTGAGATGACCATTAGTTTGAAATCTATCCTTGACGGTCTCTTTCCAAACAGCGTATTCATTCTAGCTTATTGCCAGCAGTCCGGGGACTGGAAGAACCATAGGAAAGAGTCACGATCATAACTCGGGCGTTCCTAAAGAGATCAGTCAGTCTACCTAAATGCAAGTCGAAAGATGCAGATATAACTATAACAATGCGGACTGTCTATTAGCCTGATCGCCATGATGCGTTGCCGAAATCAGTTAGCACTTCACATATCACACTCTACAATTTTGGATGGAGAGTTTACTTAAAAAAGTTGTAAAACCTCTATTTTTTAACATAGTAGCCACTAATACCTTCGATGTAATATATCTAGCAGATAAACATCATAGTACATCAAGGAATAGATGAACCGAGAAGCGAGTCAGCCTCTCAATTGACTCGACTACCTGAAAACGTCACTGTTATAGCTGTAGGTATTGTAGCGGCCACTCAAAGACATTTTCTCTAACAAAATACTAAAGCAGGTTGTCGTGCTTACCAATATGTTCTATACTTCTTGAGAGAAAAAAGAGCAAATTCCCTATTGGGTTGACCCTAAGGTTGTGTTAATAACCCTACATTCACTGGTCCGCGCGGGAAGCATACGCGGCTAAATAGACGCCAGAAGCGACATGGTTGTTAGGGAAGGGGCCATATTTAGAGTGAAATACGCCTTTGATCAGCGACAACGACAAGGATTGATTACTCACTCAACTCCCTCGTCTGTTGAGGTTCAGCAGTAGTTTCAAGGATATTTTCCTTTCTTTCACTCAATGATCCTATGTAGCGTTTCAAGGATGATAATGCGTCACAAATTCAACACCCAAATGAGGCAAGATTGTATGGTAATGTGTTGGAGATGAGTCAAAGTGAGAAAAAAACATGATAATGTATAAACATTATAGAAGTGCGAGATCTCTTGAACAGAATGGAATACGTTATATCTGCGTATGGCTATCCGTGGTTATCTGGTTGTGGTTTTAGAGGCTTAATCCGATAACTAGCGTTTTATATACATACACATTGGTTATGAATGCGAGAAATTGTGGTTGCAGAAGTAGCTACCAGTTCGTGCCGAAGTCGGGACGATCGGTGTTTTTGTTTGTACACAACTGAATTTGCATATAAAGATGTAGACAAAAGAGAAAGGATATATACCAAGAATTCTATATTACACACTTACTTGTGGATGCGTCAAGTGTGCTAAAGATCAGCCACTAGCACAACATGCTAGTCTCAAAATTTTATCTGGTGCGAGAAGCTCTTTGGAATTTTGGAGGGGCAATAAGAGCCGGGAGGATCATGAATGACTCTTAATGTACAAATTCCCCCAGGCGAAAAATCACGTTGATTCTGAGAGTTGTTAGTCAGATCAAGCGTTCGGTTTATTTGGAAAATCAAGCATGTTTTCTTGATGTAACGAGGACCGAGCTTTGTGCTTGTTATGTGAGTCTTTTGTTGAATTTCGGGATAGAAAGATACATAAGCTTATATTGTGTATATGATCTGCCCTTGTTTTGGTTTTATCTGAAGAGTTCTGCAACACAAAAAGCATTATATTTTATAATTACCTTCATTGTCGAAGCGATATCAAGACAACACTGGGGCTTCTTGTCTTTTATCTTTTGGCTAACTTGACTGACTTTGTTTCAGCCCTAGTTTGGCTTCTTTAAGTGAGGAAACCGCCGATAAATTGTTCCTATCATTAGTCTGTAGACCATCCTATTTACCTTTTTTTTTTTTTTCCTTTCTTCTTCCCACTAACTTTGTCTTAGCATATTTCCATCACCATCTTTCAATTACGTCTTCCAGCTAAGATTATTGGGAGTCATTCGTCACTTTTACAGTGCTTTGTTTCTACTTGCGTGTATGATTTTCGAATCTAAAATCACCAACATCACGGCATTGCCAGCTACGACGTCATTTGCAGGCATTTCGATCTCGTGGCTATCTTTCTTTTCTTTGTAAATATCTATCGTCTCTCTTTCTCTCTCTTCTTTTTCGTTTTGCTATCGTTCACCTTTGCCATAGCCGACTAAACTAAAAGCAAACCAGCCCGTCATGAGCGAATCTCAGATCTTGAACCCTACACGGGTTCCTATCTTAGGCGAGGACAACATCATCATTGAGAGCGGCCTATGGCTCAACTTCGTGCCGCAAGAGCTTCTCAACAACATTCCCAGCTCAACCTACCTTCTGATCACCGATACGAACCTCTACGATACCTACGTGCCGCCTTTCAAGGCAGCCTTTGAGAAGCTGGCTGCGGCTAACCAGGCAAAGGCCGGAGCCGGAGCTGAGGTGCCTCGTCTGCTTACATATGCCATTCCACCCGGCGAGGTCTCCAAGTCTCGCGAGACCAAGGCAGAGATCGAGGACTGGATGCTCGAGCAGCAATGCACCCGCGATACCGTCATCATCGCACTGGGTGGCGGTGTTATCGGTGATATGATTGGTTATGTGGCTGCTACCTTTATGCGCGGCGTGAGCTTCGTGCAGGTTCCGACGACCCTGCTGGCCATGGTTGATTCGTCTATCGGCGGCAAGACTGCCATTGATACGCCTACCGGCAAGAACCTCATCGGCTCTTTCTGGCAACCCAAGCGCGTCTTCATCGATCTACACTTCCTGGAGACGTTGCCTGAGCGCGAGTTCATCAACGGCATGGCGGAAGTGGTCAAGACTGCTGCGATCTGGGATGAGGCCGAGTTCTCTACTCTCGAGCAGAATGCTCCCGCTATCCTCAAGGCTGTCAAGACCAAGCCCTCAACAGATGGCTCCCATAATCGTTTGACTGCGATTCTGCCCATTCTGAAGCGCATTGTGCTGGGATCTGCCCGTATCAAGGCCCACGTCGTCTCTAGCGACGAGAAGGAGTCTGGCCTGCGCAACCTATTGAACTTTGGCCATTCTATTGGCCACGCTATCGAGGCTCTCTTGACTCCACAGCTTCTTCACGGAGAGGCTGTTGCCATTGGTATGGTCAGGGAGGCCGAGCTCTCACGTCATCTCGGCATCCTCAGCCCCGGCGCTGTCGCTCGTCTCTCCAAGTGCATCGCCAGCTACGATCTGCCCATCTCTACGGCTGACAAGCGTGTCGTGAAGCGCACAGCTGGCAAGAAGTGCCCGGTCGATGTTCTTCTGGAGAAGATGGCCGTCGACAAGAAGAATGTTGGCAAGGACAAGAAGATTGTCCTCCTCAAGGCTATCGGACAAACATACGAGGACAAGGCTACCACCGTCAGAGATAGCACTATCCGTGTAGTGCTGTCTCCTGCCGTCATCTCGGCCCCGGGTATATCCAAGGATCTCAATGTGACTGTGGCTCCTCCAGGCTCCAAGAGTGTCTCCAACCGCGCGCTGGTTCTCGCCGCTCTCGGTACTGGCTCGTGCCGTATCACCAACCTACTGCACTCTGATGATGTCGAGTTCATGCTGACTGCCCTGTCCAAGCTGGGCGGTGCTACCTACTCCTGGGAGGAGGCAGGAGAAGTCTTAGTTATCAACGGCAAGGGCGGCAAGCTGAATGCCTGCAGCGAGCCTCTGTACCTCGGAAACGCCGGTACTGCGTCACGCTTCTTGACGACCGTTGTTGCGCTATGCAAGCCTGCTGAGCAGACCACCTCTACTGTTTTAACCGGCAATGCCCGTATGCAGCAGCGCCCCATCGGCCCTCTGGTTGATGCCCTGCGTTCCAACGGTCTGGAAATCAAGTATCTCGGTTCTAACCTAAGTCTACCTCTGCAGATTGACGCAGCCGGTGGCTTTGCTGGTGGTGTCATCGAGCTTGCTGCTACTATCTCGTCTCAGTATGTCTCCTCGATTCTGATGGCTGCCCCATATGCCAAGGAGCCCGTAACCCTGCGTCTCGTTGGTGGCAAGCCCATCTCGCAGCTGTACATCGACATGACTATTGCCATGATGAAGTCCTTTGGCATCAACGTCGAGCGCTCTACTACAGAAGAAAACACCTACCACATTCCCAAGGGTGTCTACACCAACCCGGCCGAATACGTCATCGAGAGCGACGCCAGCTCTGCTACTTACCCTCTGGCCATCGCCGCCATTACCGGCACCACGTGCACTATTCCCAACATTGGCTTCAGCTCTCTGCAGGGTGATGCTCGCTTTGCCATGGAGGTCCTGAAGCCCATGGGGTGCACTGTCGAACAGACTGCAACGTCGACAACCGTCACTGGTCCACCTATCGGCTCGCTCAAGGCCATCCCCCAAGTTGACATGGAACCTATGACTGATGCCTTCCTGACGGCTTCTGTCCTCGGCGCTGTTGCCAACGGTACTACGACCATCACCGGTATCGCCAACCAGCGCGTCAAGGAGTGTGACCGCATCGGCGCTATGCGTACCCAACTGGCCAAGTTTGGCGTGACGTGTGTTGAGATGGATGACGGCATCCAGGTCCTGGGCCGTCCTTTGAGCGAGATCAAGACTCCCGAGACTAGCGTCTACTGCTACGACGACCACCGTGTGGCCATGAGCTTCAGCGTGCTGTCACTTGTAGCGCCCAAGCCCGTGCTGATTCTCGAGCGTGAGTGCACTGGCAAGACTTGGCCCGGCTGGTGGGATGTCCTATCGACCGTGTTTGGTGGCTCGCTTGACGGCGCTGACGTTTATCCTGACCACGGCTCGTCTGCCTCTGGTGGCGAGGGCAAGCCACAGGAGAACAAGGGTGGCAGCTCCAGATCTGACCAACGCTCCGTCTTCCTTATTGGCATGCGTGGTGCTGGCAAGTCCACTGCCGGAAACTGGGCTGCCACGCTCCTGAACATGACCTTTATCGATTTAGACCGTGAGCTGGAGCGTCGCGCTGGCCAGACTATCCGGGAAATGATCAACGGCAGCGCAGGATGGGAGGGTTTCCGTGAGGCCGAACTGGCCCTACTCAAGGACGTCACTGCCAACATGCGGACCGGCTATGTCTTCTCGTGCGGTGGTGGTATCGTCGAAGATGTCGTAGCTCGCGGGCTTCTCAACGGCTACCAAAAGAGCGGCGGTCATGTCATCTTGGTCCACCGCAACATTGAGCGTCTGATTTCTTACCTCAATGCCGACGCGACCCGTCCGTCCTTCGGCCAGAACATCCGCGAGGTCTACCTGCGCCGTAAGCCTTGGTACCGCGAATGCAGCACACACGCCTACATGAGCCCTCACTTGAACGAGAACGACGTTTCGCACTCGGCGCCCCCGCCAGACTTCCGGGCCTTCATTACTGCCCTCTTCAACCAAGAGCACCACCTTGAGCGTATCCGCCACGTCAACCAGAGCTTCTTTGTGTCCTTGACTTTCCCTGATGTTGCTGCTGTGGCCGACATGATCCCCAAGGTCGTTGTGGGTGCTGACGCCATCGAACTCAGAGTCGATCTTCTCGCCGACTTGCACCGTGAGTCTGTTGCCCATCAGGTCTCGCTACTACGCTCCATCTCGCCTTTGCCCATTGTCTTCACTCTTCGCACTGTTTCGCAGGGTGGCAAATTCCCCGACAACGACCTCGAGAAGGCGCTCGAACTCTACACGCTGGCTATCCGCATCGGTGCCGAGTACATCGACCTGGAGATGACGATGCCAACCGAGATCCTCAACACTATCACCGAAGCCAAGGGTCGCTCGCGTATCATTGCTTCGCACCATGATCCTAACGGCACGCTTTCGTGGAAGAACGGCTCCTGGATTCCTTTCTACAACAAGGCGCTCCAGTATGGTGATATCATCAAGCTAGTAGGCGTGGCCAAGTGCTTGGAGGACAACTTCCATCTGGCGGCTTTCAAAGCACGTATGTTGGCAGCTCGGGACACGCCCATGATCGCCTTAAACATGGGTGCTCACGGCAAACTAAGCCGCATTCTCAACGGATTCCTCACTCCTGTAGCCCACGAGGCCATGCCCATCAAGGCAGCCCCCGGCCAGCTATCTGCTGCTGAGATCCGCAGAGCGCTAGCGCTTCTAGGACAAATTGAGCCCAAGAAGTTCTACCTCTTTGGTAGCCCCATCTCTGCTTCTCGCTCACCTGCTCTTCACAACACGCTGTTCCAGATCACTGGTCTACCACACCACTACGCTAATCTTGAGACCGAGTCTGTTGCTGATATCAAGGAGTTGATACACGCTTTCGACTTTGGTGGTGCCTCTGTGACTATCCCTCTGAAGCTGGATATCATGCAGGTTCTCGATCAAGTTTCCGATGCTGCCAAGGCTATTGGCGCCGTCAACACTGTGATTCCCGTCACATCGGTTGATGGAAGCGTCAGCTTGCTCGGTGACAACACTGACTGGCAGGGTATCGTCTACACCCTTAAGGAGGCCGGTGTCGAAAAGCTGCGTCCATTGGCTGAGAGCCCTCGTCCTGGTGTCGTCGTCGGATCCGGTGGTACTAGCCGTGCTGCCATCTACGCTCTCAACGACCTTGGTTTCTCGCCAATCTACGTTGTTGCCCGCAACGCCAAGTCCATGGAGGGCCTGTCCGATACGTTTGCTGGAAAGAAGAACTGCGACTTGAGGTTCCTATCGTCAGTTGCTGAGGCTGAAGCCCTGTCTAACAACCCTCCCGTGACTATTGTCGGCACTATTCCTGCCGATCGTCCTATGGATCCTAACATGAAGGCGATTTTGACTACTCTCCTTCAAGGTCGCTACGAGTCTCCTTACCCTCGTGTTCTTCTGGATATGGCCTATAAGCCGCTCCAGACGCCACTGATGCAGTTGACTGACGATGCGAAGAACAACTGGGTCACCGTCAACGGCCTTGAGGTTCTTGTTTCCCAGGGCTGGTTCCAGGTAAGAAATAAGCATAAGCCAAATTTATTGTGAACGAATATATATACTAACTTGTTATGTCCTAGTTCCAATTATGGACGGGTATCATCCCTCTCTTCAACGATGCTCACGTTGCTGTCCTGGGTCAACCAGCTGCCTCTTATTAAGCAGTCAATAGTTGGTAGTATCTGAACTAAAAACTGGCACTAAAATCTGCGAGTTCTTGCCACGAAAAAAGTAAAAGGTTCATTATTTAGCATTTTTTTATATCTCGATTTGTATACAGTTTTTGCTATATATCTCAAAATAACATCATATACCACAACTATCATATATCAGCTTACAAACTGACATACAAACAAAGAAGTCAGAATGTCACGTGTATATATATATATATATCAGTCTTTATATCTGAAGGAAATAGTCAGGGAGAAAAAAAAAAAATAGATATTCTTGTCCTACTACATAGTATTTATTCATCATCATACTTGGACTCATAAAACGAAAAAGAAAGAAAACAAGATAACAAAAAGCTAAGCTAAGAAGACCACGGGAAAAAAAAAGTAATCACAACGATATCTGAAAAAAGGTTGAAAAAAAAGAGGCTCTTGGAAAAAACTACAAACACCAGAAAGTAGAAGAAAAAGAGAAAGAAGAAATAATAATAGAAAATAACGTCGCTTCGAAATCGAGAAAGAAAGACGAAAAGGGGGACTTTCTTTTTTGGGGAATATTAGAAGTTAAAAAAATGGTGTGGAAAAATAAAAGAATGTAAGAAAGGTAATATATATATGTAGAAAGAAGGCAGTTGACGAAGACGTTTAAAAAGCCCTGCAGAAAAAAATACATTCAAAACTATGAAAAAGAAATATTATCTTCTTGTAGTTATAGTGGAAATATTTTGTTCCCTTATTTTCTTTCTCTCAAATTTTTTTCAAAAGGATAATCATAATCGGCAGACTTTTTATGGTGTTTTAAGCAGGCGTAGTAATAGCCAAGAACGAACTTAGCATAAGCTCATCAGCACTTGGCCGTAGATTATGATCAATCTCAAAAGTTTTACCCAAGAACTCCTTAGCCTCTGACGTGGCGTTATCGGGAATCGTTGGTGTGGCTTTTGCTCCGCCAATCTTGAAGATGGCCTGCATCTGTGTACAATCGGGAAATGGATGGGTACCAGTCATCATCTCCACCACCAGGCAGCCGAGAGACCAGATATCAGCCTTGCGAGTATACGATGTTTGGCGGACGACCTCGGGGGCCATCCAAAAGACCGAACCCTGTAGTGAAGGGCGGTTTTTGTTGTTGTTGGCACCGTTGAGGATGTTGGTAGCCTCGATCTTCTTAGAGATACCGAAATCTGAAATCTTGATCGTACCCTTGTTGTCTACTAGAATGTTGGCTCCCTTGATGTCGCGGTGGATAATGTCACGCTCATGTAGGTATTCTAGACCAGTCAAGATCTGACGCACAAAGGACCGTACTAGCGGCTCTGGAAGAGCGCCATACGAGTTAAGCATGGTCTGTACCGAGCCACCGGGCACGTACTCGAGAAAAATGTTAAGATACTCGGCAGAGGTACCGCAGCCCAGGTATTGCACAATGTTGGGGTGCTTGAGGTCGCGTAGCAGCGAGATCTCGCGCTTCAAAGCATCGATCATGCTCTTCTTACGCTGATCTGCTGGTGTGTTGGAGCCAGAGGGTGCTTGCACTTGCTTGACAGCGAGCAGCTCACCAGTGATGGCGTGTAGGGCTAGGTATACACTACCAAAGGAACCCTTACCGATCAAGGCACCCTTCATCCACTTGTTGTCGTCCCATGAGTCACCGGACAGGAAGCTCTGTAGCTCCTCGTCCATCTCTTCACCATCCTCTTTCAGAGCCTCCTGAAGCTCTTGGATAGAACCGGAGCCGGAGCCGATGGTGGCGGTGTCATCGCCGTAGTAGCTACGGCGCATCATGGTGTGACCCTCAGGGTCAGTGACGTTGATGACGGTAGGCTCAACAGTGCCTGGAGGATACTCCAGGAACGACTTGCGATCGCCAGCCTCTTCGGTCAGAGGCTGAAGCATAGATGAAGCGACCGAGTCACGGAAGTTACCCAGACGAGATGGCACACGAGGCTTTGAGCCAGACATGTTGAGCCAAGAGTCAGCGATCGTGGGTATCGGTGGCGCATCTTGGATGGTAGAAGCAAAACTAACGGTACTAGCAACACTGAGACGATGGTTGACACGGCTCAGACGAGTTGAGCGACGGATTGAAAGACGGGCAGTCCGGTCGATGTCTTCCCGCGCATGATCGGGGAAGTAAGACGTCAGATCCGAAGTAATCAGTTCACTAGGAGGACGAAGTCCGCCGAATGGTCTTAATGTGCTGCTGTTACTAGTCTGGCGGCGCAGGGAAGGTCCCAGGGAGTTATCAGTGTCGAAGCCAGCATCAGTGTCCTTGGGGCTTTCGGCAGCATAGCGAGCACGGGCAATGGGCCGTTGTAAACCATCGTTCCAGCTTTCGCCCAGTAACTTTTGCACCTTGAGTTGACTCCGCTTGTTATCTTGCGTTTCCATAGCACGCATGTGGATCTGTTGAGATTCCTGGAGAGCAATCTCGGCGGCACGGTCCAGCTCGGCCTCGCCAGGCTCAGAGGCAGAAACACGGCGCAGAATGAGGCGGTTTCTCTCGGGCCGAGACTGGTCTTTGATAATGCGCCACAGCTCAGTATCACCGAGACGGCGGCACTGCTTAGGATCAGGATCCACGCCTGTTAGAACCCAAAAGCAGTAGTTCCGTTCGTAGTCCTCGCGCAGAGCAAACTTGCGCAGAGTCACCCGCATAACCTCCTCACAGGTGTTGCAATCAGAGATCTTGACAACTTTGGTGACACCTCCATTAGAGATGACCCGGATTACGTCTTGGCCCTGGGGCAAGCCAGCCATGAGGGAGCCGTCAAGACTCGAGTTGTTGCGGGTGTGGCTGTTGTTCGCTAATCGTGAAGACATGGTAGTCTCAGCAATGGGGCGATTTCCAGTATAGCCGTTGTTTCCGCCGGGGTAGCGGCGTGAGGAGTTCGGACGCACATCCGGCTGCGAGGGTGACTGTGTTCTAGAGATCGACTTGTCGATATCTGAAGGAGCGAGCGAGTCCTGGTAAGCTCGAGGATAGCTGCGGCTCGAGTTGGTGTGTTGGCGGGTGCTGTTGACCAGAGTCGAAGAAGCAGAGTGCGAGAACTGGGAGCCTTCGATGCCACCAAACGAGTCCTGTTTACCATGAGTTAGTTTGTGTGGAGTTTCACAGTTAGTGTCTTCGTGAGGACTTACTCTATTGCGCTTCTTCTGGTTGGCGTAGGTCTTGGTCCGTAGCTTCTTGATGCTTAGGAAAAGACGAACACGGTCACCAACCTTTTCGACGCCGATCTCCTTAAGCACCTCCTTGTCCATTTCCAGCAAGTTCTCCCCATTGATATGGTTCTTGCGGAAGAGCTTCTCGTACTCGCCGCATTTGACGGTCCGTAGATATTCACAGACACGGTCCTCGTCCCAGTTTTTAACAGAGTCGGGACCGTCGCCGTCGGAGAAGTACGAGTCGGTTGGGCTAAGAGCAAATGAGTGGTTCAAGGGCTGGATTGCGGGGCGGCGTGAGGGCTGAAGAGAAGATGTGGTGATCTGAGGCACTAGGCCGGTGCTGGCTGGGCCGAGCGAGCCAAAGGCTTTTTGGGTGAGCATAGCCATTGAAGCTGCTGTAGCGGTAGATGTGGAAGATAAGAATAAAATATGGCAGAAAGAGTATATAGGGCCACCAGATAGGCTGGGCCGTGGAAACACAGGGAGTTGGCCAGTGAGGTTTAAGACGAGAAAACTAAAGAGGACGGCCGAGATACAAGTTGCTATGTACTATGTACTGCGTACTAGGTAGAGAGAAGCGAATATTAAGATCGTAAATGGCACAAGCGAGCGATGATCAAAGCTCGTGGGCGGGCCAAAAAGCGAAGAGGGGAAGAGAAACGAAGACTTCGGGATGCCTTTTCTATTGAAAACCGGCTCAGCCGTTCAAAGATCGCGCCGTGGCGATATGGCTCTAGATGAAGAAGAAAAAGAAATAAGGAAGAAACAGAAAATCAGTAACAGAAGAGATGCGTGTCGATACAGCAGCGGCAAACGCACGACAAACGGAACACAGCTGAAAAAGGAAAGGAAGAAAAAAAAAACCAAAGAAGAAAATAGAGAAACGGGAAAAGGAGCAGAAAAAGGTGAGGTTGTCGAGGTGTTATGAAGAAGCCAGAACGTGAAGAGGGTCTAAAAGAAAGAGGTTGACGAAGGATAGGATAGGTTGCCGATTAAAGTTGTAGGCTGGGTGTTTGGGGCTTCAGCGCCTTAGTGTTTGGTTTGTGCGTAGCAACAGTGGGTTCAGGTTGCGGTTACAGTTGCATGGACAGTTCCAGTCCAGCAGTGCAGTGGCAGTGACGAAGGGGGGCCTTTTGCAGCAACGATAGTGGACAAGAAACAGAAGGTTATAGGCCTGAGCCAGCTAAAGAGCTTGGAGGGAGCTTGGGCAGCAGAGTCAGACAAAGATTGATCGTCAAGCAGCAAACCAGGACGGCGAAGAGAAACAGGAAGAGAGGAAAAATAAGAAAGGCAGATCGCGGAATGATATTAGTAAATATGTGCTTTGATTTCGTATGAGTATAAGTCTAGTTACATTAATTGCATTGTCGCTATCGTCATGTTCATCGGCGATTGCTACTAAGCCTTTGATTAAGGGATTTAGCTAATAAAGTTAGCAGTTCCTGCTAGCTGGATCCAGCCAGAGACTATAACTATAGCAGTCCTGTAATCATTTGGCCCAATGTGACTCTACAGATATCGTCAGGAGATACCAAGAAATAGGTCGAGAGTGCTAATAGTTAACCGTCTTCTATTTGCTGTCAGTGTTATTGGTGTTTGTTGCAACACATAGTACAGATATAGATAGGGACAATCTTCACATTTCACAGCGGCTGCTGCTACAAGTAAACAACAAGCCTAGCTCAGGTTGCTGCTCTTTTTGCAGGCCAGTAGCAGCTCGCCCCACTTTTGTTTTAGATGTGCGAGTCTAGTGGTTGATTGGTCAGATCGGGATGTGTGGATGCTTCAGATCCTTGGTCAGGACCATGTTGATTTTTGCCTAATCAGGCGATTATATGGGTCCTGTTCAATGTGTTTTTTTTTTTTCTTCGCCGATCCCATATCAAACCAACCAAGAAAGAAAAGCGTCATTTGATATTTATCTACATCTTCACCAGCATTTCATCATCATCGTCATAATCGCCATGAAACTTCACCGTGTGATTTGTGATGTGTCTTTGTCACAAATCTCTACTAGCGAGCTTATATTACGACTCGTATCCTCTAGCATATTCTATGGTTTGCAACTCTGTTCCGCTTGCCCTGTCCTGCCCTACAAAGCTCTACTAGAATACTCTATTAATATCATCAAAAGCAAACAGCTCGGGCGAGTCGAGGCTGGCTTTGTTTCCTGCGTAGTGAAAAGCAAGCTTCTTTTTCAGCTCATGCTCATCGGACCTGCATTGCATTATTATGTGAAATGACCTCAATTCAAGATACCGATAAGTTGTTCTGGAAGGTTACATAGCCACATTTGTCATGTCCGTCCCTGATGCCGTTCATTAGTTGCATTTCATATCATATATGTACATACTTGCAAATACGGCTATAGGCCCGGCGCCGAAACAGCCCATACTATCATTCAATATTGCTATCTGACATTATTATGCCTCTAGGACATCCAGGGGTGGTAGTCATCATGTTCGTACTTACAACACTGAAAACACTTGAGGTCGCCCAAAAATTAGTCAAGTTCGTAGCCCGTGCTAACCTTTCTTAGTTTCCTGATCAACACTCCATCTCTCAAGTCATCCGTCACTCAAAGCTCGAGCAATTTTGGGACTTTGGGATAACTGGCGCGAAGTCACCCTCCGATATTCTCAAGCTACCGTTTTGGGTGTCTAGCCCGGCCGCTAGGACTTATTCAGCCAGAGAGATTTCGCTATAGCATTGAATAGTACACACAATAACGAGAGCCATCGATTCATCTATACAACTATGTACATAATGTACCGATATGTACCTTCATGTGTTATCGTCTTAGTTATTGTCCACCTGCTTCTGTTTTTATGCCTTCACCGCCATTCGGATATATATTTTTTATTGTCTTTCACTTGAGATCTTCTACCTGATACAAAAAGCCTCTTGTTCAAATTAACCCTTTCATTCACCTGCTCATACTTTTTATCTCTGCTACACAGAATCACTTAGTATCCATGAGTCCCAAGAACCAAAGAACCGAAAAAGAGAAGAGGAAAAAACTGAACAGCGGAGTCCCTAGCTCATGATGCCTAGTAGATCGATTGCTCATTGGACCGTGCAGGGGTAATCATGAAACAATTGGCGGTTTGACCAACAGGTGGCCCATCCTTTTCTCTTTTGCTCTTGGGCCAAGAAAATCTACTGAGCCATTGCTTTAGCTCTGGGAAGCTTTGAGATGACTCCGAGATGATACTAGCCTATCTTTTCTTTAGTTCTTCACTAAAGGAATATCTTTCTAGTTTAGCAGGAGCTTTTGCCTCTAGTATATCAGGTACACATGTGTGGTGAACAATATATTCACTACTTAACAATGCCTACATTACAGCCTAAATCACAACTAACATGTCCTAGTTCTACTTCTGCCTATGCATGGGCCTGTTTTTTATTGAAACATTCTGACATGTTGCTACTATGATGGATTGGCTGACGCTGACAAGTGTTTATGGAGTAGGGTCTTTGCAACCCCCCCCTTCTACATCTAATTAAGTCGGTTACTACCCCCATCAAGGCTTTATAAGTGCGAGACAACACAGCAAATCTCAACGAGAGACGATACAAGACAAGATTCCTTCTCTTCCGTCGGTCAACTTACCTGAAAGGAAGGGCAGTAGAAGAGAAAAACCCAGGGCGAGATATCCACACCATAAGAAGATAGCACTTGAAACACTACTCAGTTAACCGCGCCCCCAGGTGGTCGTCACCTATTGCGACTTACTTGTGTCAGTTTGATCTCTGGGCGGGAACGGTAAGGTGGCTAGCGATCAAGATGCTAATACTGCGTCGATCACCGTGCTATGCCTGGCGAATCTGGCCTTTGACGACGCTAAAAGGGTTTCAGTTGGTTTTTAATCTCTTGCTTCTTTCGTTACCTTCGATAAACGGTTGTCTTTTTTTTTTTTTTTTTTTTTTTTTTTTTTTGATATCTTAGACCAGGTTTTGCTATGATGACTAGGAGGTACATTTTGCCACGGCATCATGGTGTTTGACAACGTAGTCAAAACCTCCTGGCTTGCGGATCTCTTAAGTTCTCTTTTCACATATTCGATTGTTTGCAATCTCTTTCTCTTCTCGCTTTGTCTACTCCACCCTAGCTGTAAATCATGGCTCACTTCTGTTCTTGCTCAAGTTGACCAGCCGCTCTTTTGTAAACTCTGGATGGACCACTTACGATACCCTGCCTGACCTGCCGCCTCGTTTTGCCTCGTGCATTTTTTATGTTCGAGTCTCTCCTTCTCTTTTACTAATTCCTTCTTTCGCCGCTTCTATTTCTGGGATACTTAGATGGGACGCGGCATCGTGGTTGCGCTGCTACAGCATCTCCTTCAAAGCCACCCTCAATCTATATTATCGTACCTAGTATAACCAGATCGGAAACAGTCTAGCCCCGAGAATGGATAGTTCTATACATTCTTCAGAACATGGCTAATAATGTATTGTTGTAGCAGTTAGCTCGTTTCTAGCGGTAAATCATGACCTAGACCTAGATACACTCCCTTTGATAGCGTGGCTATCTTGATCACATTCTTGCCCTCAATGGATCCAATTTTTTGGTTTCTTTAGACTGGAAACTGCCCGTTCTATTCACATGACTAATAAAGAAGCACATGCTCTCTAAACTCTATATACTATTTTTTTTCTGTTTGGAGATCTGAAGATCACGGCGGCGCCAATTATACCTTAAAATATACTTATTACATGTGATATGTGTAACCCTATTTTCTAGCCTCCTCATCCCCAAATGTCTTTAGTTTGTGACAAGACAAATTAATTGTTATCATTTCTTTTGCCAAATTTCTTGTTCGGCGTTGCCATGTTTTAGAATGCCAGTAGAATTTCCAAGGTCTGCTTGTGTCTAAGACATGATTGTTCTCTCATCTATTTCATTGTTAATTGTTATAGGAATGTCACTTGAAAATTCCTTTTGGTTTCTTACTCTTATTTCTATTCTTCTGTATATTTTCTTTTTCTAGTGTAATTTCTGAGTTAATTATAACTTCTTCCACGTCATGAATGACCTATATGCCAGGCTTACTACGACAATTCAACACCAATATGATTGTATGGGCATCGTTTTGTCTCATATTCTGAGCATGATACTGAGACTGATCTTGCTATTGGAGCAACGATAGATGCAGACCCAGCATGAAGACTAGCCAGCACATTATCCTCATCACTTTGCATATTGTCAGATGCTGAGTCCTCCGTATGTTCACGTGTATATCTGCATTACAAACGTATGTACACCTATTCTTTGACAGTATTCTATGAAACTCCTACTACGTAGTTACATATATTTAGTTCATATCATGATATATGGAGTCTTTACTGAGTACACATGTTGCATAGGTAAATGTTGTACCAAAACAGCACTATCAAGTATGTACATGTACGCATGTATATAGATATGTAGTTATAGTCCAAATAAAAAAGGCTAATATATACTTATATGTACACAGTATGAAGGGACGCGCACATTTCTTTCCGTAAGAGGTATCGAACATTGTCTAACCCAAAAACATCATTGAGCGGTCTAGGCATCTCTGCGGATCATAGAGATGTATTACGCCCTGGCTCCCTCGCTAACTGAAATTTGATATATCTGTACAGATACATGTATGTGCAAACAGCTTAAGATAATAAAGTAGTCGTAGACTCATGATATCCTGCTAAATATGTACATAAATGAAAGTTCTACTCTGCTTTGGCGAGCTGTTCGTGCATGGTCTAGGCCACTCTCCGGTTTTTTTTTTCATTCATTCGATTGTCCTATCAGTGTGTTTCCTGATCTTCTGTTGGTTCTTTTTTTCAAAATCTGCATCATCTGTCTCCCCCGCTTTGAATGCTTTGCAGATTGGCCTTTATGATTATGGTTCCCCTCTTCTTGGCGGCATACTCAGATCATTTCTTTTTCCCTATGTTTTGTCCTCATTTTCTGTATCAAAGATCACCGTTGGTTTATGCCGATCTTTGAAAACCAGCCTACATTCAGTCATTTCCCCGTCTTGTATTACTATCAATTTAGGCGTTGTCATGGGCAGTAATGTATACAATGTCTGTTCTCACTTTATGCCTCTTACAGTTCCTCGGTCATATTTTTATTTATTATTATAGTACCAGTGATAGTGATAACACTAGTCGTATTATTAGTCTGTCAATAATCTAGTTTTCTTATCACTATGTTTAACTATATGTAATATATGACTTTGTGTGGTTTAGTTGCATACTGTAGCGTATCTGTACTAACAATCTATAGTGATAATAAAAGCTTGCGTGACATTGACTCTTTGGCCGGGAGATTGGCTAGGAGAGCGCTTTGGTGTCTGTTCATATCAGCTTTCTTCCCAGCGATAAAAACTCTTAGAAATACAGATATAGCTAGGGGTTCCCTGGTTCTGCATAGTTTCGGATTCCGGTCTACGTTGTACCAAATCTAGGAATTTTCTAGTTTTTCTTATATCTTGCGGTATATAGCAAAGCACTAAGAACCCGTGATAGAGAAATAAATGGAATCATCTGTAAGTGCGTGCTGATCAAATTCTTTACTAGCAAATCATTGAATTCCACCACTAAAATCTTCTTTGCGATGTCTTCACCGCTTTCTTCGGCCCAAAATTGAAATAGAAAGAAACGGGGTTTCTTATCTATGTATGTACCTGTAGATACTCAGTATACATTTAGAAAGACATGATAAAGAACAAGACTAACAAACTTATTTTCGTTCCCTTTATCCCGCCTTTCTCGATCTGGTGTATACAACAAATCCAAGACAGAACGCCCTTTAAGAGGATGTTTCCCCTCATTGTCTTTGTTCCTCAAGACGTCTTGTATTTCATGAGGAATGAGAACAAAACACGATAGTAGTATCTGTAAACGTAAACGAAAAAGAATGATAGCTCGGGAGTTGAACAACAATAGTGACCTACAGGGTACTTTGGAATTTTCTATCTTGAATAGTCACGATTCAAAGTATCGCCAGCTGAAAACCCATGTACTTTCTCTGATAGTTCTGTACACCTTGCTTTGTCTTGTTTTGACCGGCTACTAGCTAGATCAACTTCTAGTGTGGCATCTTTCTGTTATACTTTCTATGTGTTTCTTTGGGTTCGGTTGTGTCTTACACTATAACAAACAGCGACCGACATATCTGACTAATAATCTTCTTGTCCCCCCTTTTATTAGTAGACGGTGAGAAGATGTAACTAGAGTGATATGATGTATAACATACACATAGAATAATGAATGCTAGTTTGCGAATTTACGGCTCCTTAGGAATTCACAGTTTTGATTATACAAGTGCCCAAGTTTTTATTATATCTCCAAGTTGGATTACTTGTTCTTGTTCACAAAGTGATTGACAAATACTCGTGCTAAAATGTATACTTTTTTTGCTCGTATTGCTCTCTACTAATGGCCAATCTTCAGGAAGACGGGAAAATTTGAGATAAAATAAATAAATATAAATCTGAAAACAAAGAACACAGCATCATACTGGTACTACCCACAACGGACATTGAACGAGAGAGAGAGAAAAATGCCTCTCTTCAACTCGTAAATATCATTTGGCTTCTGTCAAACGGGAACGATTGCACAGTACTAGCTCTATAAACTCTCCGCGTCTCATCAATGCGCCAGTACGTGATATTTTATTCCTCCTTCCTGCGTCTCTTAGTCTAATACATGTTTTATATTCGTATATACATAATACTTAGTATTTACAAATGTACAGATATGTACGTATACTGGGAATGATTCCTCGACAATGGATATATTGTAAAACTCTTATCTCATACTGCTTGTTTTGCTAAGACATAGAAAACTCTAGTTGTTGATATGAGCCTTATTCGTGATCTTCACAACCCGATATGTAGATGCTATCTGCGTGATAATGATTTCCTACCAGCAGTGTAGCATCTTGATCTTTGCCAATTTTCTCTTGATCTCCTCAGTTCGTTCAAATTTCCCGCACACAGAAACATACAAAAAGAGGAGAAGAGGAGTCTTTGGTTGTTTCATCGACATGTTTGTTTCGGTTCCAATGGCTTCGTTAGAGTTAGATTACTGTAGCTCAAGTTCAATTCGGCAAAAAGCTTTTTTCGAGGAGGAGGGAATGAATAAGTGGTAAAAATTTTCAACTGATAAATTTGAAAGAATTTTATAGATGATGATACGTTACAGTGGGGCTTAGTATACATGAGCTTTTTTCAACGAGTTACGATATCATCGTGATAATTAAACTAGAGGCACGAATTACTAGGTTGACTTACATGTTTTAGATATTATTTGATAGGGTTACGCAGATAACCCTATGTGTAATAAATGATCCCCACTATATCTATCAACTTTATCGATTGCATACATATGTAGTCTCTTATCATGAATAGCGTAAGTATACATGCAAATATTGTTAGTGCAGTACTCTGAAGCTAGTACTGAGATTACATTGTGACTAACAAGGTCTTCGTGATGCTGTATCTGGATCCTCACGACCCGGCAAAACGGCATCAAGACGACATCTGGAACTCGTTCATAGCGAATTGACGGTGCAGATAGAATTACAATCGAATTACCAACTACATTGCATCATTTTGCTTGACTCCTAGGCTTCAGTTTGTATCTCTATTCGACATCTCATCTCGTTGTCCCCCAGCAACCAGAAGAGCGATTGGTATTCTGTACTAGCGACTGTCTAAGACGGCAACCACAATCATTGTTTGATCTCTTCTCAAGAAAAGCAAATGTCATAGCTAGCCAACTTCTCAGCTCAGCATACAAGTAGAGACTCTCATCTCCAAAGAGCTAATCTCATACCTTGCACACCAACACCATTGTTTTACTGAATCCCTAGCTTTCTCCCAACATCTTCATTGCTGGGCAAGACGTACCACTCCTCTCCTATCTACAGTCTTCCACATTCATCCACACGCAAGACTATCCCGGTGGCTTTAGCCATGGTCTGCAATCATCCGCGGGTGGCCTATCTTGGCCCCCCTGGTACTTACACGCATCAGGTGAGTCGTCCTTGTGTACTGGTGTGGTGGCGATGAATATGCTGCGTAAACGACAAGGCAATTCTCTCAATCAAGCCATCTCACCGGTTAATAAGCTTGTCTTTTCTTCCCTCCTTTACCGCTGTCATGCAGCGGGGACTGGCATATACGTGTGGTGTAGCAACTGTATCAACTGTTGTGTAATGTTTGTGGCTGACTCGTGCGTATTTGATATCCAAATAGGCCGCGAGCAAGATCTTTAGCGACGCGAACTATTGCGTTGACCCCGCAGAGTTGATCCCCGGTAAGTCCCCAATGACCGGTCTCTTCCATATCCTATCCTCTCATTCTACTTGGTGACTACTCTTTGATACCCGTTGTTCTTAGCTAACATGCCAACCATGTGTAGATGTCTTTGAGTGCGTGGCCACTGGCCAGGCTCTTTACGGCGTTGTCCCTATCACAAACTCAACCAAGGGTGTTGTGCGCGCAACTCTCTCTTCTTTTATGGGAGTCGACAGCTTATTCGATAATGTACGGATTTGCGGAGAGACATACGTGCGCGTCAACCACTGCTTGATGGGTCGGAAGCCAGCGGCTGCCAGCGCTGCGATAGTAGTCGCACCGCCTAGCCATGTCGCTGCAAAATCTTCTACAACGCCGTCAACGGCGACAACAATTCCAGAGAGTCTGTTATCGTCGTCTCTGAATGGCACTGTGGCTAAGAAAATGCCCTCCGAGATACCTCGTAGCAAGCCGCTTGTCAGTCTGAAGCACATTACTAAAGTATATTCGCACGAGCAAGCGCTACAGCAGTGTACTATCTTCTTGGATGCGTATCTACCACACGCAGAACGCATCGAGACATCATCGACAAGTCGGGCGGCGGAGATTGCGTTCGAAGATAAGACGGGAGCGTCGGCAGGCATATCTAGTATCAAGTCCGCCGAGATTTACGATATCGATATCCTCGCTAGATCCATCCAGAATGCCGAAGTAAATGCCACTGGCTTCTTGATTTTGCGGAAGATGAGCCCGGGAGATGATATTGCTCGTATCCCAAAGGATATCCCTATCTTGCCGGAGATCAAATCTTGGAAAGGATTCATGAACTTCACTGTTACCATGAATAAGCCGGAGACACTTGGACTGATTCTAGCCCATATTTTGTCCAAGGGTTTCACCGTTGTCGAGATCCACTCGCAGTCTGATGAGAAACGACCGTTTGGACTAGATTATTTCCTCACTATCGAAACACAGCCACCCAAGCGTACCAACCCTCTCTTAGAGACTACCATCAAAGAGGTCGCGGCCATGGCAGACACATTTAAGTGGTTTGGATATTGGCCCAAGTTGGATTGGGAAGCAAACTCGTGACCGCTTAAAACCGCTACCAGTAGTTACTATCTGTTACCAGGGGCCACTATCACTCAGAGATTACTACTCTGACACGGTGACTACGAAGTGGGACTGAGGAGCACCACCGCGGAAACCCGGATGTGCCGATAAGAAACCGCAACCCTAGGCATGATCGGTGATGCCTAGGAAAACGCATCTAGGGCAGAGGAGACGAAGAAGAAAAGAAAAACTTTTCATCTCGACAATGTGGAAGGCGAGAGTACTGGGGAGATAAAATCAAGAAATACACCATGAGGAAAAAAGTGGATGTATGGCGGCGAGAAGCGTTGTGTATTTTACGCAGGTTGTACTTTGTAGATAAAAATCTTTTCACTTCTTTGCATTAGATGGAACCTAGACCTACATGTCCAGATGAATACATAGAACACGTCAGACGTATCAATATGTTTGGTAATGACAATGCTTTGTCCTGTGACACAAAGACATCATCCCAACCTACGACCTGGGCCGTGAGCTGATCGTGTATGTATTGGGTAGGTATAGGTATCACTGTGACATAGAAGGAGGGAGCCTAGGCCATATTTCGCCGGTGTCTCTTCCTAGAGAGTAACAAAATGCAAAAATAATGAGCACATAGACATATCCAGCCCGGCATATCAGAGTTACTCGGAGTGTGGTTGAAGAGACGAGTGTGACTACAAGGCAGCTAATGGCAATAGTAGTACGGCTCTTGTTACATATAGTAACAGCGTGAAGCCAGTAGGCTTGTTACGATATATCGTAGATCCTCGGGGGGAAGAAGAGCGAGGCCTAGAAGGCAAGGGATATGGTTTCATTGCTATGATACTTCCAATATCACCGGCATACCCATACCATGTGTCCGGAGACAGCGAAGCAGTAGAAAAAAAAGAATTTTACATCTGTCAAACTTTTCTATGTGTCTTTTCTTTGTTGTCCCACGGACAAATAGCCAGGAAACGCTTTTGGTGCAGTAGTTCCGGGACGGACCCTGCCATTTTTGGAGCTGAGGGCCTGTCCAGGAACACTCGCAATTGTTGTGCAGAATGACGAGATAATAGCTAAGATGCAGAAAGTCAGCCTACCAGCCAACCAAGATGCACCAAAAAAGCTACAATTGGCTCACTGAAACCATGCCCAAGGAGAAGACAATGGACACATAGTAGCATAATGAGGAGATACTTGTTCCTTTGGCCTTTACCAGGCGATTTTCAGCTGTTTGGTCAAGAACGTGGCATGTGGGACAGAAGCGTTAAGGCTGAAGGATATCAAGGCTCTGCGTGCCAAAGACTAGGCGAATAGCAATCAATCGTACTACTTACTATGTTGGGATTTTTCACTATGTTCAACTACACGGACATTGTGTCAGTGTTTCGGCGAATTTCGGCTGCGGGGAACTTGCTGGGCGGCGGTATCAGGCGGCGAGTTGATTATCATACAAGTACCACATGTGCGACTCGACACTGATTCTAAAATTGGTAACTGATAACTACCACCACTACTATTTATTGTTCCCCCTCTTGTTATAAGCCTACCATATTCAATTGATTCAGCCACTACTGTGATGTGGTGCTACGATACAGACGACCATGCATTGGCTGGTAGTAGTAGCAGAAGCATATGGTGGTCGTGGAGAAAGCCCGCGACGATAACGATGATGCATTGATGAGCTAGCCTATAGACATCACCAGACCAGGCTGCAAGTCGCCTTAGATTATCTGGAGTTGGAGTTGCAGCATGCCATGTCAGCATCATCACAAAGAAGCTGTCCGTGGTCCGCAGGCGCTGATTTTGGAAGTCCATTCACAAGAGGACATTTATCATGTTATGCCAGTATCTGTACGTAGTTACATACATACACGCCCCCCTCCCTTCACCTCCTTCGGTATCTTTTCCCGAGACATAAGTACAAGGTACTTAGTTAACGTAGCCTCTGCCATCGCGGGACAAGGTTCTCGCTACCAGTTGGGCCTCGGCGGGTACTTGCGGACAAACGGCTCCGAAGAGACGTAATATGAAGGCGAACTGTGGGATTTGCGGTTTGCCAAGCAATGAAAGAAACAAAAAATTGAACTTGAAGAGATTGATTGATAGCATATTTGGTCCAAGAGTAAAAGAAAGAAAAAAGCGGTAAAGAGGTCTTTTTTCCCAGATGAACGGTAAAAATATCCCCTTATGTTTGGGTTTTTTTGGAAATTTTTTCAGATTAAGTCTTTGGAGAGCTGCACTTTCGTTGATTTCAACTTGATCAACGCTGGCTGAAGCTGGAGAATGGCTCTTGCTTCCAGAATTCGAGGGACATTAAATGAACAGAATTTATCTTCTAGGTTAAGCTTCCCGTGCCTATGCCTAGTCTGATTTTTCTCTCGTTTTTATCTCGGAGGCGGAATAGGCTTCGAGCAGAGTGCTAGTATTCTTATTCTGGTAGCAGGGAAGCCAGGGTTATCTATGTAGAATTAGTGTGCAAGATTTTTCAGGGCAGTTCATTCGTCTAACAATGCTTAACAAGCGTTTTGCTAAGCCTGGATACATTGGTAAATATAGTCTATAAAGCCTTCAGAGAGCAAAGATAGAGACGCTAGCAGCCACTATGACGTTTCGGGCTACATCCTAGCCGGAAGAGGGGTGCGGCGGTGGATCATCGGATTCCGTGTATGGCGGGGTCGTTTGTTAGCACAGGGAACAAGGAATCGCAAAGGGGGTGTTCGGTCGCTGTATGGCTCGGGCGTATTAGTAAGGTTTTGTAGTTGGTGGTATCGGAAGAAGAGAAAGAAAGATGGAAACTAGCAGAAATTGCTGTTGTCTCTGTAAGATCTAATCGCCTATCTCAGTCGCAACATATTACAACCGGTTCTAGTAGGCATCGTAATGGCCTCAGACCAGATAGCTCTGATATCGGCGTGGGGTGTCTAGTAGTGAGTGCGGCCAATGCCTAGATCACTAGTTGAGCACAACTAGACAACGACTGAGGAAGACAGGACAGGACTCAGGCTGGCTGACCTGCATGAATGCAACAGTCCTTGCAAGGGAGCAGAGAAGGACCCCAAAAATAAGAACGAAACGAAAAATGTAGCTGATATCGTGGATACAGTCGGCTTTCACGCTCCTGGGGTTAAACCAAGGCGAAGCTAAGTTGGCTAGTTATAACAAGAAGCCCAGATATATGTAGTTGTCTAAACTGGTTGTAGTTGTACATATGTACATACATGATAGATTAGAGGGCGTGTGATCAGAATGGTCTTGTCGGAGGGACAATACAATGTTAATTACAATAATATAGCCTGGATCGGGTTGTTTTGCCTCGCTTGTCCAGATCGAGTAGTAGCCTTTCCACAGAACTCAGACAGCGCTTGAAATAAATAAAATATAAACATAAAAATTCAATAAGAAAGCATAATAGCCTTTATAGAAGGTAGTTTCCTGTGTCTCTCAGCTGTTATAAAACTCGACGTACACCGCATACTTTGCTGTGCCCTCGAAAAATCCGAGTTCCTTCCATTCTACTCTTCATATCTTGCCGCGATTATACCTACAATCACATCCTCAACGCCATCTTTGTTGTATCTTTATTGTATCCTTTGTCTACCCTATACAATCCAGTCCAGCAACTATTGCCATTGTTATCATGACCGTCACTCAAAAGCCCATCTTTGTGGCCACTCATCCCCGTGCCTGCTCCACGGCCTTCGAGCGTGTATGCAAACCCTAACTTCACTTACATACATATGTAATCACCACAACCGGCCTAGAGCTAACCCTCATCAACAGGTCTTCATGGCTCGCCGTGATATTTTCCAATGTATCCACGAGCCCTTCGGTGACGCCTTCTATTTTGGCCCTGAGCGCCTCAGCGAACGCTTTGCTAGTGATGAACAGACCCGTAGAGACAGTGGATTCGCAGAAACTACATATGCTGACGTTCTCAACAAGGTCAAGGCCTCTGGTGACGATGTGAGTGGCCCCTTCTAGTAGCCTTTGACGTGCTTCTATTCTCTCTTTTTCTATTTTTTTTTTCGTCTCCTCTCTTCTGCTTTTTTTCGGTCGCTTGGGACTTTAAATTTCTTGTCAAGTCCACTAAACACTGGTAACGACACCTTCTCGGCTGCCTTGGTACTGTCGCCCTTTTTTATACGCGGTCATATTACTCGTTTCATGCACATGCAGGAAACCGGAGACGATCCACAGGCCATCCAAGTAGCTTGGAGCCGAAGAAATTTACATTACAAACAGCAGCAAGCGCTGCTTAGTTGGTTATTGCGACTGTCTATAATCAAACCTTTCACGGTGGCCAAAAAAACATACATGTGTAGTACGACGAACGCATCCTTTAGGCGTGATTCCCTGTGATGCGTAAAATCCTTGGGGACTTTGGTAAATTAGAGAGAGCCGTCGAAACTGCACTACTGTACACTGGTTATAGTCCACTAGAAAGCTGTATACTAATAACGCTTTACATATAGGGAAAGCGTATCTTCATAAAAGACATTGCCTACTATCTTCTGGCTCCCGATGGAAACAAGACCGATACGGCTGCCTCGTTCCACGTCGGCAATGAGACCCAAAATCCGACGACGCTACCTCTAGAAGAGCTGCAGAAATTCCAATTCACGTTTCTGATCCGCCACCCGCGTAGCAGTATTCCATCGTATTACCGCTGTTGCCTACCGCCGCTTGTCCAGCTAACCGGCTTCAAAGACTTTATGCCCAATGAAGCCGGTTACGTTGAGCTACGTCGTCTATTTGACTACCTAATTAAATCGGGAGTTGTGCCACAAGAACGCATTGTGGTTGTCGATGCCGATGATATGCTAGATCAACCGGAGACGGTCATCCGTGCTTACTGCGAGCGCATCGGCATTGACTTCACACCAAACATGCTAGAATGGTCTAAGGAGGACGACAAAAACGCCGTCGAGGCATTTGAGAAATGGAAGGGTTTCCACGAGGATGCGCTTGCTAGCTCTTCTTTGCATCCACGCAAACATGCCAAGGTAAGCTTTCTTCATCAATGACATCTATTATACCTATTCATGTGCTGACTCTATGGATAGAAGGCAATTTCAAGGGAAGAGGACGATAAGGCGTGGACTGCTAAGTTTGGCGAAGAGGGCCAAACAGTCATCCGCGAATGTGTTGACGAAAATTTAGAGCATTACAATTACCTAAAGCAATTCGCCATGAAGTTTGATTGAGTAACAACAAGAACCTCGGGGGGGGNNGGGGGGGGGGGGGGGTATTGAAGGAACATATGCGATCAGTGTGTACTTGGGGATACTACATCAATATTGCTCGCACAGAAGCAATGATATCTTGACTTTTCTCTTTTTATTGCCAATGCCAAAACGAAGACACCAGCATCTATACGACGAATATTCAAGACAAGTTCGTTCCTAATAATATGAAAGTGATGTCTGGATAGAAACAAGAAAATGATTGTTATGTACAAAAAATATTGCAAGTATGATTCGTGATACAAGTACAAAGTGTGACGTAGATCTAGCGCCACGGAATATCGTCCGCCTGGGCCTGACTAAAACTGCCCGGCAATGCACTGTAGACACTTGGACAACAAAGGCGCTATGTCTAGTCTATTGATGATCCCCTTCTTTCTAGGGACTGTATAGAGGCCGACGCTTTGATTATCTATGATATTTTCCAACTAAGCAGAGTTTACCTAATCTTCCGCCCAGCTCCCGCCGACTATAGAGGTGCCTCGATCTCCGAAGCCACTTGTGTTTCGGCTTCAAGGGACTTCATAGATTCATGAACAACGTTCTCCGACCAATGCTGAGCATAGTGAGCATCACGTTCATTCGCCCAAGCCACGGTAGCCGGGCACAAAGTCTTAGCACCACCCTCTTCCTGGATCCATATGCGGTTACCGGCGCCGGCGCCATTGAGGACTGCAGCTAGATCAGCAATTGAGTTAGCCTTTTGTGCCATGATGGCTGCGCCGCGCTCTTGTCGCGACCGTGATAGCTTCAGATTGGTGTTCTTGGGATTTGGCTTGAAGTACATGTCGTCGGACCATTCGAGTAGATGTCGCGAGCGAAATTCGCGTAGGCGTTGGAATACTGATTGGCCGACAATGCCCTGCCCAGCGGGGAAGGAGACTACGGCAAGTTGACGCCATAAGTCTTTGCGGATCTTTGCTGGCCGGTTCTTCTTGCCGACAAATGGCATCTGCTTGAAGGCCTTGTAGACCTAAGTACGAGAAAGTAGGTAGGAGATGTCAGCAATTTGTTTGATAGTTTATAATTCGACCATATCTTTCTTGACGATATAGCAATTGGATACTACGTACATCTAGGACCTTGGTGTGGGAGTAGACGATCTCGTCCGTGGCAATGTTGGTGAAGATATAGATCTTTTCACCGTGGTCTGGGGCATGGCCGGCAAGATCCGGGCGTGGCTTCTTCCACTGTGTTTTTACATGACCAAGACGGATGCTTGTGCGAGAGATGCCGTAGAACAATTGGCCGAAAAAGAAGCGGGATGCTGAAAGGCCGCTCATGATTCGGTTCGGGGGTCCGAGGAAAGGAGTAGAAAGATAGCCGGTGTTCTCGTGGTTGGCTTAGAGGTAAACAATGGAGTATTACTTGAAGGTGTGGGTTTACTCCCGAAAGTTGTCACTTGAAACCAGCGCGGACGCTCTCTTCTCCATACTCAACGGCCATCAAACACTAGTATCGCGAGATTGTTGGAATTTGCATAAGCGGATGTCTCGAAAATATACAGCCGAAGATTACCCGCAACAGGGCATGGGTATCTGTTGGCTATACAATAGGGCATAATAACTAGAAGGCAACTTTGTGCAGCTACAATGAACCCAATCACTGCCATTAGACGATTTGCCCCGCCATAAGCCAAAACTCAGGGCCCCGCAGAATCAACCAGAAATAGCTAGAACGTCCTCTGACATCACCGAGACGGGAAATCTGGAAGCTGCTGGTAGCTTCCAGCCAGAACTTGACGCCTCACCTGGGCAATGATAAAAAAACGCCCTAAAAAGACCGTATGGTTAGTTCCGGAACCATCGACAATCAACTCTGATTTTCTAGAACAGATTGGGCTCTAAATATATATCAATACGTTCATTCCGATTGTCTCAAACCTTTTCCCTGATCTCCATCATCATAACTCACTACAACTACAACCACCATTCCAAGTTTAGCAACACAGACCATCGCTAACTAGGCTCCGAAACATAACACGACAACTCTCGACCCATTAATTGTCTTTCTACATCTCAGTTGTCTACCATTTTATTTTCCAGTTTCAATTTTCTTTTCACTTTTGCCCATTCATTTTCTTGATACCCATTTCTTTTCTGAACACATATCATCATGTCTGCCAGCATGGAATTCACAGACAGAGCGCAAAAGGCCGTGGAGCATGCCATGGCCTTGGCTGAACAATACGGCCACTCCCAATTGGTGCCCGTCCACCTAGCAGTGTCTCTGCTAGACCCTCCTCCGGATCTGTCCAAGGACCAACAACATCTACCTCCGGGCGGCAACATCACCATGTTCCGTCAAGTTATCGAAAGAGCCCGTGGTGACGCCCAAGCATTCGATCGTGCCCTCAAGAAAGCCCTGGTCAGACTTCCGGCCCAGGACCCAGCGCCCGAGAATGTGTCTCTGGCACCATCCTTCCATACCGTCCTTCGAAAGGCCCAAGATCTCCAGAAGATGCAAAAAGATAGCTTCATTGCCGTCGACCACTTCATTGTAGCTCTAGCTGAAGACTACAGCATACAACAAGCCCTTAAGGACGCCAACATCCCCAAGCCCAAGCTCGTCGAGGACGCTGTCAGAGAAATCCGTGGTACTCGTCGACTCGACAGCAAGACTGCCGACACTGAAGAAGAACATGAGAATCTCGCCAAGTTCACCATCGACATGACTGCCATGGCCCGTGACAAAAAGATAGATCCTGTCATCGGTCGTGAAGAGGAGATTCGTCGTGTGGTTCGCATTCTTTCTCGCCGCACCAAGAACAATCCGGTGCTTATCGGTGAGCCTGGTGTCGGAAAAACCACCGTTGTCGAAGGTCTAGCACAGCGTATCGCCAACCGTGATGTCCCAGATAACCTAAAGCACTGCAAATTGCTCTCCCTAGACGTCGGTGCGCTGGTCGCTGGTAGCAAGTACCGTGGTGAGTTCGAGGAGCGTATGAAAGGTGTTTTGAAGGAGATTGAAGACGCAGCAGAGGTCATTGTCCTGTTCGTCGATGAGATTCATCTTTTGATGGGCGCAGGCTCTTCCGGTGAAGGTGGCATGGATGCCGCCAATCTTCTCAAGCCCATGCTTGCTCGTGGCCAACTTCACTGCATCGGTGCCACTACTCTCGCTGAGTACCGGAAGTACATTGAAAAGGATGCTGCTTTTGAACGTCGTTTTCAACAGGTTCTTGTCAAGGAGCCCACTGTTCCAGAAACCATCTCCATTCTACGAGGTCTCAAGGAGCGTTACGACAGACATCACCGCGTCACCATCCTTGACAATGCTCTTGTTGCTGCTACAAACCTTGCATCTCGTTACCTCACTAGCCGTCGTCTTCCAGATTCCGCCATTGATCTGGTTGACGAGGCTGCCGCTGCTGTCAGAGTTGCACGCGAGTCACAGCCTGAGATCATTGACTCTCTAGAGCGCAAGCATCGCCAAATTCTAATTGAAATCAAGGCTCTTGAGAAGGAACATGACGAGGCATCCCAAGCCCGTCTCAGCCAGGCGCGCAAAGAGGCGCAGAACGTCGAAGAAGAACTAGCCCCTCTACGCGAGAAGTACCAAATGGAAATCAAGCGCGGTGAGGAGATCCACGAGGCCAAGCTCAAGCTCGATGAGCTACTCAAGCGCCTCGATGATGCTCAACAGTCTGAGGATCACGGCAAGGCTGCCGATCTTCAGTACGGCGCTATTCCCGAGCAGAAGCAACGCATCAAGGAGCTCGAACAGAAGAAGGTTCAGGCCGACGCTGCTCTCAGTCATCTTGATTCGACTGCTATGGTCACCGATGTTGTGACTGCTGATAACATCAATGAAATCGTATCTCGTTGGACTGGCATTCCCGTCACTCGCCTGAAGACCAGTGAAATCGAGAAGCTTGTCAACATGGAACAAGTACTCAGCAAGATCGTAGTTGGTCAAAAGGAGGCTGTCAGGTCAGTTGCCAATGCCATTCGCCTACAGCGCTCTGGTCTCAGCAACCCCAACCAGCCCCCAAGTTTCCTGTTCTGTGGTCCGTCAGGTACTGGTAAAACACTACTCACCAAGGCTTTAGCCGAGTTCCTATTTGACGACCCGAAGGCCATGATCCGGTTTGATATGTCCGAGTACCAGGAGCGCCATGCTCTCAGTCGTATGATTGGTGCTCCTCCAGGCTATGTTGGCCATGACGCCGGTGGTCAATTGACCGAAGCCCTGCGTCGCAAGCCCTTCTCGATTCTACTATTCGACGAGGTTGAGAAGGCTGCAAAGGAAGTCTTGACTGTTCTCCTTCAACTTATGGACGATGGTCGTATCACTGACGGCCAAGGCCGTGTCGTTGATGCCCGCAATTGCATTGTCGTGATGACTTCAAACTTGGGTGCCGAGTTCTTGATCCGCAACCCCACGCGCTCTCGCAAGATCGATGCAGAGACTCGCGAGCTTGTCATGAATGCTCTGCGCAACTACTTCCTCCCCGAGTTCTTGAACCGTATCAGCAGCACTGTCATCTTCAACCGTCTCAGTCGCCATGAGATTCGTAACATTGTTGATATCCGTATTCGTGAGATTCAAAAACGGCTGGCCAACAATGACCGTAATGTCTCCATCGAGGTATCGGAAGATGCCCTTGATTACCTTGGCAACGCCGGATATTCGCCTGCTTACGGTGCCCGTCCACTAGCTCGTGTCATTGAAAAAGAGGTCCTCAACAAGCTCGCCATGATGATCTTACGTGGAGCTGTCCGTGACGGTGAGCGTGCTATGGTTATTCTCGACCATGGCAAGATTACAGTGATTCCTAACCACAAGACGGAAGTTTCGACGTATGATGAAGATGTCGACATGACTGATGAGGATGATGCTGTCGACGAGCTGATGGCCGAAGAGCAGCTTTATGATTGAAGCAGAAAACAGAATTAGAGACGACGTAACGATGCAATTAGCGGTTTCACTTGTTTATTTATATTTTTAGACGATGCATATTATATTGTTTTGATTGCATAGTAGTTTATGATTTTTTCTTTTCCCTTTTTAGAGTTCACATTTTATTTCGTACTTCAAATCGCAATTGTCTTTACAGTTTCGTTTTCTGTTTAAAGATTAGTTTCTCATATTTTACCCAAATTCAAACTATTTTGAACTAGTGAGAAGCAAATATATGACTACTACTAATTTTGTACTTTTATAAAATACATTGAGTCAGTCGTGCATGACGATGCTTTTTTGGTGTCAATTTTGCAGAACTTCTATCTTGAAAACAAGTTACTAAGATACCCCCACAAAATTATATGGAAACCAAGCTATGAATTTCTCTCTAGATATGTATGTATAAGTCATTAGTATCTACAGTGGTTGATTTTTAGGCCTTGACTGAAATGCAAGATACATAGACGAAGTAGTTGACATGCATGTAATGAAAAATTTAGTATTCTATGCCATGCCTTCGCGTTCCTATCGCTTCCTTCTCTTTTTCGCTTCTTTTTTCAGCAGGGTGTCGAGATAATTTAGAGTGTGGCGTCGTGGCGACTAACAAGATTACTAATATTTGACTAGGATTGTGGCGCTTTACTTTTTTTCTTGCCTTAGCCAATTTCAACCACACCATTTTTTTTTTCTCAGTGAAAAGACACAACTGACTAGACCAGTCACATGATGGAGCCCTAATCATAAACGCTGTGGGCATGCCCCATAGACCCGCTTCTAGCAGCCAGGCACAACGCCCACGACCGGCACACTCTATCCCAATTTTGTGGTGGTGAATTCTTTCTAAGACTTCCTCTTGAAAAACTATCAACAACTTACCCGTGGCAGGTGTATTTTTCTCAGCTTTGGATAAGCTGTCCCGCCGCAATCATGTCGCTGGTTTCTTGTATGTTTGAAGCCCCTTCTCTATATGCACAAGTATCACCTTGTGATGACCCAGCGCTATACCATCATCATCATCATCCCGATCGTCATATAATCAACCGCCTTGTTGTTTCACGAGATCATCAAGTTTATTTTTCGAAAGCCTCGAGATATTGAAAAATCCCCCGAAAGCCAATGGGGTCATTCTCGACAAATTCTTTTCGATTAGCAATGGTCATCCGAACCATATGCAATCTTACAAAAATTCGGAATCCAAAACATCAATTTAGCCACATTGCGGGGTGGCTATATAATTTCATGACAATCAAGGAGACAATGACGACGGGATGATGAACACGACCAACACATTTAGCAACAAATCCCAAGGCAGTCATTAACATTCATTCTCTCACAGCGGAAAAGACGAACTTTCAGTTCATCCTGCGTCTCCTCAACACCAACGTTGATGGAAGTAAGTAGAAACAGCCATTGTTCCACTTCAAGAAACCTTTACTAACAAACTCCGCAGAGCAGAAGAGTAAGCCTTAGTCCTACGCCATCCGAACGGCACCATATCACGACCACTTTCTCAATTTATCATATTCTAACATACAACTACAGTTATGTACGCCCTGACCAAGGTCAAGGGTGTTGGTCGCCGCTACTCCAACCTGGTTTGCAAGAAGGCCGATGTCGACCTGAACAAGCGTGCCGGTGAGCTCACCTCTGAAGAGTTGGAGCGCATTGTCACCATCCTGCAGAACCCCACCCAGTACAAGATCCCCGGCTGGTTCCTTAACAGACAGAAGGACATCGTCGATGGCAAGGACTCTCAAGTTCTGGCCAACGGTGTTGACTCCAAGCTGCGTGACGATCTTGAGCGCCTCAAGAAGATCCGGTATGTCTCAACTTCCAATTATTGGCTCTGGTATCGTATTGCCACAGTCACGCTAACATTGTTTCTCTTATCACAGCGCTCACCGTGGTCTCCGTCACTACTGGGGCCTGCGTGTCCGCGGTCAGCACACCAAGACTACCGGTCGTCGCGGCCGGACCGTCGGTGTGTCGAAGAAGAAGGGTGGTTAAACGATTTATGGGTTTTCATTTCGGCTTGGGGTGGACAGGCGTGTCGGCTGGTTTCTTCAAAACTCCCTTGCATTACGGATTTGGCTTCGTTCACGCATTTTACGTGTGGATCGCAGACACCATTGGGCTTCTCTATAGATGAACAGAGAAAGTCTTCATGGAAAAAAAAGAAAGTAAAATGAACTCTACATGGCGGTTCACGGCGTTATATCTGTGCTTTTCCTCCTCATGAATTGACCGAATCACGATCAATATCTTCTAATTGCCTCCTTCCCCTCCAACTCTGCCCATGCTTCCATAGACAAGTTCTGTTGAAGGCCGTAATACCTACCATGAACTTATTTGTATAATGACGCCGAGTTATGAACGCAGCATTAGTAGAGAGGGACCAGCCCTATGTCTGCGAAAGAATAAGCTACAGTTGAATTCATATAGACTGCGTCTTTATGATGCCCCCAATGAAATATCACATAAGGCTCTGCCAAAAAGTAACATTCTATTTTGCAACCGAGATATCATTAATGCTTGTGCATGAATCCAAATCAAGTTACAGACATACATAATAAAATAATCTAGCATCGATATCTAATCGCAGTCGTATATCAAATATAAAAAAATAGTAAAGAAGGATAGAAGACAAATTAAGAGTTTGACCGTCACACAAACTAATAGAGTTTTTTTTAATCTTCATGAGTGACAGCCATATCCAGAAGCTCTACACGTCCTTGACCACGAGTCTCATTGCCGACAAAATCAGACAAGGGCTTAAAAGCTCCCGGCTCGACGAAACCAACGACCTCCCACTCCGAGCCCATAACCTCCTGTGCCTCGACCTGTTCTATGTAGCTCAAGATACGGTCCTTAATAGTACCGCCGGCCTTCTCCTTCTCAGCAGCACCATCCTCGCCTCCCGTAGAAGCGGGTTTGGGGCCCTTTGCGGCCTGTTTAAGCACGTTGGTACCGCATGTAATGCGCAGGCGCATGCGCGCGCGAGCGACAGGAATGGGTTGTGCGGCAATCAGAGCCTTCATAGCCTCGAGAGCCTGACTCTTGGCACTCTTGCTAGTGACTACACCGGTCCAAACGGCTTCCTTCTTAGCCGGAGTGGTAGTCGTAGCAGCAGAAGCAGCCGATAATGGGGTAGTTGAGGTTGTAGGTGCAGCGGGAGTTGATGAAGCATGGGTAGAGGCGCTAGCAGTGTGTGCCTGAGACGTAAGTTTGTCGAGAGCCTTCTCGATCATGCCGGGCGTATAGACTCGTTTAGTCCGTGGATCGACTAGTTTACTGGCGACGATGGAGATGACTTCTGTATGTACACGATCAAGCTGAGCAGCTCGTTCTTTCTCACCGACCTGAAGCTCGCCGCGGTTAAGGATCTCAAGGATGATGTCGTTGGTGGTGGATTTCTTGCCAAAGGCCTTTTCAAGGTCTTCTTTGGGGGCCGTCTGGCCCTTTGATACGTTGAGGAAGACGTTGGGAATCTGAAGGACGTTGTCGAGATCGGTCTCAATGCCACTGCGCCATTCGAGAACTTTGTTCTTGTAGCAGGCGATTTCAAAGCGCTTCTTGCCCTTCTTGAGGCGCACCATGGATACATTGGTGAGCTTGATTTGGCCGACGGGCTGCATAATACGAGACATGATGAGCTAGATGTCGGCGATATATATGAATATTATACAAAAGAAAGTATGACAAAGATAACAGGACAGTATATAATTATATTATCGGTGCGGTAGTTGTGTAGTTTTGAGTTGGATATTTTTTGCGCGCAGCTTACATATTTCAATAGCAGAAAATTCCTACAATCATACACGATAAAGAAATATTGCCTCTTTATCAGAGGTACTAGCAAGCTAAAGACTCCATTATTTCTTTTATTATGACGTTAAGGCGGATTAGAATGGAGGGGTAAAAAAAGACGATTCCATCTATACTTACAGGGGGCTTTAGTGATAAACCATAGTTAGGCGGATGATGTTATACCTACTCACACTGACTCATCAAAAAAAAAAAAAAAAACCGACCGCAACTGCAGAACAATGCGTTAAACAAACAGAATCGAACAGCCGCGCCACCGCCAACATTCAGCCTTGTGCCCGAACATCACCAGAACACTTTTTTGAAAAAAAAGAAAAAACTTTGGTGCCTCCCATATCCCCCTTCCTTTAACTTGTCACATCTCTGTGACGAGGATATCAGAAACTACAGCTAAAGATCGCTATGGCCGCCCCAGTCGATACTGTGCCCACTGAAGCCAGCCCCGCCGTTCCCGTCGAGGCCGGTGCTGCGGCTGCTACTAAGCAAAACATCAACCCATGGAGTGTATCCGGTGAAGTCGGTGCGGATGGCAAGGTTAAGGCTATCGACTACCGCAAGCTCACTGAGGAGTTCGGCACGACGCTGATCGACGATGCATTACTAGAGCGCTTTGAGCGTGTGACAGGCCACAAGCCACACCGCTTCATGCGCCGCCAAATCGTCTTCAGCCATCGTGATATGGCTGCAATTCTAGACCGTTTCGAGAAGGTATAGTTAGGGTTTTTTTTTTCTTGTGTGATTTGTGAGTTGGCTAACGTTGTGAACGTAGAATGAGCCTTTCTTCTTGTACACTGGTCGTGGCCCTAGCAGTGACTCGTAAGTAACTATCATGGCTTTCATGAAAGATATACTGGCTGATGCAATTACAGTATGCACGTTGGTCACGTTCAAGTCTTCCAGTTCGTCAAATGGCTTCAGGACGTGCTGGACGTTCCTCTAATCATCATGATGACTGATGGTGAGTATATATACAGTCTAGCACCTGTGTAACATAACAATTCTGACAAAGAAACCTATTTAGATGAAAAGTTCCGTAAGTTGATTAAAGTCACGTCAACTACTTGAAATTATCTACTAATATGCTGATAGTATTCAGCGAGAAGCGTACTGTCGAGGAGGTTATGGGTTACACTCGCAAAAATGTATGTTTACGACACTACCTACAAACCTCGTGTCATCTTCACTAACCCGTATACAGGTCCGTGATATCATCAGCGTTGGATTTGATGTCAAGAAGACTTTCATCTTCTCCGAGTAAGTATAACACGGTCATATCGTATTGTCTTCATGGCACTAGTTCCACTTGAAACGCTAACATATCATAGTTATGATTACATGGGTGGTGCCTTTTACCGCAACATTACTCGCTTTGCTAAACTCGTTTCGTATGTTTATCTTCTTGGAATCAAGGCTCTATATCATATTGCTAACATAATCTGCTATTTCTAGCCTCAACACAGCTTGCAAAGTCTTCGGCTTTGATGAAAGGTGAGTTATTAGCCAGAACCATCCGTTGTATATGCATCCTTCTATGTATCTAACAACATGCTACAGCTGCAACATCGGCAAGGTTCACTTTGGTAGTATCCAGGGTGGTGAGTACCATCATAAACAATGTACCTCAGTCACTTGATACATCAGACTAACTTGAATCTAGCGACCTCGTTTGCCTCTTCTTTCCCTCACGTCTTCGGTGACGATGAGTCCAAGAGCAATGCCATTCCTTGCTTGATTCCTTGTGCCATCGATCAAGACCCGTACTTCCGTGTCACTCGTGATGTGGCCGCTCGCCTACACTACGCTAAACCCGCTCTCAGTAAGCAACTTGATATAAGCGATATTCTTCAATGTCTTTCTACTAACACGCACTGCCAGTCCACATGCGTTTCTTGGATGCCCTCCAAGGTCCTGGCTCCAAGATGTCGGCTAGCGATGACACGTCGGCCATTTTCCTAACCGACTCCGCCAAGCAGATCAAGAACAAGATCAACAAGTACGCTTTCTCAGGCGGTCAGGTGACCGTTGAAGAGCATCGTGAGAAGGGTGGTAACGCCGACATCGATGTCTCGTACCAATACCTACTGTTCTTCCTTGAAGATGACGAGGAGTTACAGCGCATAAAGCAGGAATACGAGTCAGGTCGTATGCTTACGGGTGAGCTCAAGGCGATATGCATCAAGTTCCTCCAAGACTACGTCCAAGCATTCCAGGAACGCCGTGCCCAAGTCACTGAAGAGGTAGTCTCAAGTTACATGACTCCTCGCGCGCTAAAGTGGGGCGGAAACCCTAAAGTTCCCCGTGCCGACTTAGTTGTCCCTGTGCTGGCGGGAGATGCCGCCGCTGCTGATGGCGAGGAGGGTGGTGATGGTAAGATGACCAAGAACCAGCTAAAGAAGCTGCAAAAACTCAAGCAGCAAGAAGAGAAGAAGGCTGCTAAGGCCAAGGAAAAGGCTGATAAGGCAGTAGCTAGTACCGATGCGGAGTAAAACATGAACATATATCATAATCAAACGTATACTATTGAGGATCTTTCTATCCGACTGCAAGGCACTAGTACAAGATATGGGGAATATCATGTAGATGACGGCATATCTCATCTTAACATCCACTACTCATCCATACTTGCGGTTTGCCCTTGAGACTTACGGACAAACATCTTGACAGGCAACCTATCGCCTTCTTGACGCAAATGCTTTATCTACCAATATCTTTTTGAGTCTATGGATAGGTAGAAGAACACAACGTGTCTCTTGCCCCAGCTTGTGCCGCTGTCTTCTGGTCGTTTCCATCTAGACATACGACCAGGAAAACAAGTACAACATGTAGGAGTCTTGCCAAGTATACCAAGAATGTAGGCACTCGACCCATAGTCCATCATATAATTTTTGCTTTCCTTCTTTTGTCTCGGGGAAACGTTGCAATAAAGATGAATTGAGATTCCATTGATCGTTCCCCAGTCTTCGTTTGTTCTTCTAGTAGGTTATCAAAGTGAAGTTACCATGCAATGTCGAGATCAAGACAAGCACAAGATTACATAGTCCCTTCCTCCCCCCTTCTAAGACTTTATCTAGGGAGGGAACGCAAAGCTAGTATATTTTACGTTTGTTCCTCCTATTAGTCTTTGATGGCTGGCATGTTCTATTGTAACCTACCAGTCCCGATATGGCGTTGCCCTTGTCTATCCCATATGATATCTTTTATATATATATATATACATATATGCGTCTCTGGAATGTGAAATTGCTCGTAATCCACGTGTTTACATATGGTATCAAGTCTGTGTTCTTCTTCGTCTCGAGCTTGAACTAGAGACAATCCTTCCCCTACTTATATATCCGTAAACCGAAGAGCCAAGCTCTGTATCCCTTGTGGGATTGACAGCACATATATAAAGCCGAAGCTTGGTGCTTCAGTTCCAATGTAAGCTGGCACTCGATGCTCGCCGATCTGCAAGGGATGGATATTTAGTTTATACATGGTAGTTCCTGTTGTCTTTGTCGCTCATTAAATAAGGACTATGGTATCGTTACTTTGCCATCCATCGGCACATGCCAATACTACAGTCTTATCCCTAGAGAACGAAGAATATCACGATTCCGAGAGACAGTTTGTTCGCTCTGACATGACGGAAGGTAACATTCAGTTTCCGAGCTCGAGTATTAGAAAGTGATGTTGTTCTTACCAACAACTCGGTACTGGACGACAGGTTGGTTTTTTGTATCTTTAGGGTTTGTTTGGTTGTTACGGACGTTGGGTTATGGAATCACGATATCGTCATAAATGGTGTGTCGAGAATGACGCCACTATTTCGTTTAACGTAGCGACACAAACGCATATCATATTTTCTTCTCTATTGGGGTTTTTCTTTCTTTTCATTATCAGTCGTAGCCTGTACTTTTGCCCTGGGTTTTGAGACAAAAGAATTATGGTATCTGATAGATATATAACTATACAATATGTGTGTAAAATGATATTTCCGTATGCAGTAAGCTTTGTTATTTGATATGCAGACGACCGGATCAGCTTAGCCATTGGAAATCAGGCAATTTCATCCGATCCGAAGATATGATTCATGTTTAGAACTGACATATCGAGAAAGAGAAGTTTGTATGTTATCAGCTAATTGGGCTTTGAGGACTCGATAAGACCAACTTGGAGTACTCGGATTATAATATAGTTTTACCACATCAGCCCAAAAGGGAGACATCTTGTTAGTTCAATCTCCAGATATAAAAAATAATATTTATATGTAAGTCTGGCGATACAGGCGTCAATGAAATCTTAGTCGTTATATGTGTGTTCTCATTATCGGCTAAGTCGCTTCATGATAGTGTCTCTACAGGATGAAATGTATGTATCTTTCAAACTAAAGCAACAAACAGTGAACTATATCATGTATAAAGATACATGTATGTAGTTATACGTTAGTCTACAATTTTTATGGCGCGGCCGCAAAGCGACGGGCGGATGAGGTGTAAATAGCCACATAAAAAGAAAGAGAGAAAAATGAAAAGGTGGCATGTGAGGTATCAAGAGTAAAGATACACTGAAGTTGCCCCAAATCCACAACGGAAGATGCATATTTTGGAGAAAGTAATTTGAATAGTACTATCTAGAAATATGTAGTAGATCATGTATGTAGTATGCCGGTATTCACGGAATAAAAAGGCCAAATCACAATACGCAACAAAAAGCACGGCCACGCCACTAAAATTGACTTGGCTAACCGATGGCGTTTATAGTTCTGGTTGTAGTTGTACAATCTATACATATATTAATGGCGGCTGCTAATGCTGCTTCATATTGTATTATATCATATAGGTACCATACTACATATCAGCGATCTTCTACTTTGCTCACAGACTGGTTCTTGTCCTTCTTTATGCAAGTGTCGGGCACAATAAGATAAAATATCACGATACGTGTAAGTGGCCAAGGTAACAATAGACGCCTTAGTATCGTCATGGCAAGCATATCTGTGCATGTACATATGTAAGTACAATTATGGTGGAAAATGTACATGCAAATAAGCTGCAGCTATAGGCCCAAATGCATACATACAGAGCAACTCTGTAGGTGACCATTTCTGTACCCTATCTTATTATTCCGTGTAGCGTTGCAGTTGGGCTCTCTGTATTTAGAATCTACATATATGTACATACATACTTGGCAAGCAGAAGGGACGCAAACAAAGATGCATAATATACAGGGAGGTACACATCTTCAGCAATAAATGTATCTATAAAAAAATATAAAAAAATATACTCAGAGAACGGCCCTTCGCTTCTTACTATGCTTGTTCTACCTGGCTTCCTTCGTCATAGCGCCGTTTGGACTTTTTTTTTTTTTTTTTTTTTTTNNGGTTCCTCTGCTACAAAGTCCGTAAGGGACGATAAAAGGAAGCCATGGGTTCTTTTTTTTTCTTTTTTCTTTCGACTGCATATACTAGTTCTTCACGTACATCATATTACACAGATAGAAGACCATGGAAGCACAGTATCACCTAAATATGCAGCTAGTAGAGTAGCATATCCTCAGGAATGGGAGCAGAAGATGCATGGAAGGGAACAGTAGAAAGTAGTAAGTGCTACTTCTCAAGAAATAGAATAAGATATATCGTAAATTAAGACTAACTAAGAAGCAAACAAAACAACATTACAAGATAGCACAAAAGATACCCATGGTAAGGGAAACGATCGTCCCGTGCAATCTCCCCAATGCATGCCTCAGGACCAAGAACTAGAGCGGACTTACTAGACAGAGTCGATGTGGCTTTTGACAGGAACAAACATACATGACTAGTTGTGTAGAATATAATGTCTAGACAAAAAAGGATGAAAAAAAAGGCAGCGGTTGGGTCGGTCAGAAGCACCGAACGGGCATACGATCGACGCTGTACAAATAGTGTTGAAGTGAGCTTCCTACATAGATTTAATTCATGTATATATCTAGACTAGTAGAGGTTATACAATAATGTATGTATCTATACAGTGGCTCTTTTGGATATTCTCAGTCATTCCTCTCCTCACCTATCAAGCCTACCCATTACAAACCAAGAACAGTATCATCGTGATCTTCGTTATGGTATACTGACGATGTGGGGATGCAGCTTTGAGTCGGTTCTCGCTTCTTCCCACAGCATTAATCCCTCTACACGCTAAGTAAGCTACTATATTTGCTAACGGAGGATGTAGGAGTTTCTGATGATTGTGGGTTTTTTGTTCTCTAGGATCTTCTGAATCGTCTTCTTTCTTCGGTTACGGGAGGATAGGATACATATGAACGGGACAGGAAATCTTAGTGCAGTTTACTGACTAGCTAGCTCTCTTTTTCCTTGGTATGGTATCCTCGCTTGGCACATCTTTCCTTACGGCTTCTTCTTAGCTTTTTACATTATTGCTAGCCTCGTTAGACAACACTTCGTGAAAAAGGTCAAGAAGTCATCTATGGAAGCGCCATTTTGTCAATCGGGAGCTCCGACGTTTTATCGCAGTGACTATCTAACGAGCGATCTTTTCTTTTCTTGTGTTCCCTTTTCTCTTTCGTTTTTGCTCTCTTTATTTTTACCTGGGCATTAAGATTGGATGGATCAAGATGCTACAACGGTCAAGCTCAGCCTCAGCGGCCCTTTTCCATGCTCTCAACATATGTATGTGTACACATTAGTAATTTAGGTGAATAATCTACTGGTTACCCTGTATCTCGATCTCAGAATGCCGGGGCAACGAATCTACTAGTTAGTGACAAGCTGTGACGGACAATTTAGATATGTAGTATGAGGAATATATAAGGAAGTAAATGATATATCACAAGCAAGATCGCAAAGAATCCAAATCGCCAGAGTTTAATTTATAACTAAGCCTTGGTCAAAAGTACTATGACTATCATATCAGTATGTACATACATACGAATTTCTTATACCTCAACTTGCCGAGCACCCATGAAATTACCCTATTCCTTTTCCCGTAAAGCACAACAGCATAAAAGACCGTCCATATACACGGTTTACTATGTATAACTTCATACGAACAACTTGTTACGAGTTACAATCACTTCCCCGGCGGCTCGGAAGGGAGCAGGAACATGCCCAGAAATTTGACGCTTGCATGCAGCCACAAAAGCAACACAGGCGAAAGGCCCAAGAGACATATAGGACCTAAAACCTTGACTTAAGACCTGAGCTCTAGCATAGACAAGATAGCCTTTTTTTTTTGCGTCCCGAGAGACAACCGATCTCTCCTGTGTATTGGATATGTTTAGGACCCGAGAGTTATAGCACATATATTGCTATAGAAAGAGTGCAGGAAAAAGGAAGCAAAAAAGGCCTATATCGTTAGTATTCATTCTCAGACAGAAACAAAATACACGTGATATCTGACTTCATTTTCTCTGAACAGAATATAAGTTGCATATGTTAGAAAAAAATATGGACCATCCACATTCTAACATTTCGGACGGATCTGAGACGGATCACTTTTAACCTGGAACACGATATATTCTTTTTTTTTTTCCGTTATCTTTCTGTTTCGGGGACGGTCGGCCTGAGCGCGTCTTTTTTTTCTTCGTTCAAGCCCATCGATCTGTACATTGCATAGAAACATACAATATATTGATGTATCACCCCGGGAAGGAAAAGCAAAAGGAAGCTCTGATGAGTTGAACAGATGGATCATAGGATTCTCTGAATTCTTCTCCACGAGTGACAGAATACACCGACAGCCGGACAACTAACTCCGTCTTTTCTTCCTCCTCTTCTTTTTTCTTATCTTTTTACCTTTGTGAGTTGTCCCTTCTCGCTTGGTCTTCTAACTCCCTAGTTCATGGTTTCTATAAAGAATATAAAGACCAGTCAGGGCAAGAATTGCTACGCTCTCATCGGTATCAGCTTTGACCTTTTTTTTTTAAGTAGGACATATCAGAGGACGAGCAAAAAGGACTAAAGACAGAACGGAAGATACTGAATGCTACCACAAATCCTAATCTCTACAACTCAGATAGGTAAAGACGACCCTCGCTTGTTTCGACCAGATCTAGACGCTCGCTGCAGAATTCCGGGCTTGGCTTTCGCTTCTTTCCCCTCTATGAACTAAATCAATACCACGACTACTATGCTTACTGTCTGTACAAAAGCCTTTAACAAATCGGGCATCCGGGGAATAGCAGATACATTATGTATTTACATTAGCATGTCGAGCCACCAACTACACAGGCGCCCAGACCACCGTTGTGCCATGATTATTATGTAACGTCTCGATATTTATACATTGACTATTGCGATCTGTCTATCTGCATATGTACATAACTATGTACATATCTCCTTATGATTATTCACCATCTTCACACGGTCTTGAATAGTAAACAAAAAATCACATAGATAAAAGGAAGCTGAACCTGGATTTCCTATCGATAAGCTACAAGGTCATATTCCCAAAAAGGAAACTTGGCTTGTTTAGGGCAGACAAGACAATTTCTCGTTCTCCATCTTGTCTTTTTCTCTTTAACAATTGTTAAGATTTGTATTAGGTTTTTTTGCGCCCAGACAGTAGAGTTTAAGCTATCATAGTTTGCTACAAGCAAAGCACAGAATGACCCTATAAAGATAGAAAGGGAGAAACTGGTCCCAAAAGCGTAGTATCGTTGTTATCAAGATTTAATCAAGTTTGTGTCTGTTTGGATTCTAGAGTAGTACTCAAAAGGTCAACGGGTAAATCGAATGGACAGTCGGCTAAGGCGAAAAGAGAGAGAGGGGACAAAAAATAAAGAATAAAGAAACAGTATGAGCGCTGCCACGTGTAAAACGGCCAACGCGATGGGTAATTTCTGGGTATTTTATTCATATAAATCGCTCTGACTTTGGTGATCTTTGGAACCGTATTTCATGATGTATTTTTCCTTTTTTTTTTCTCTTTTTTTTTTTCTCTTTTTTTTTTCTCTTTTTTTTTTTTGGTTCAAGCCCCATCTGGGTTTTATAGGAACTTCTTTACTTTTCTATACTTTCTTTTTGTAGTTATCTTGATTCAGCCCTTTCTAAACAGTGACCGGCCTTGTCATTGGCCTTTTTTTTCTCATATAAAGTGACAGCCATGCAGAAGGCCATAGGTCAATCTCAATTATCGAAGATTCCAGTGCAGGATATGTAATACAAATAAAAACCTGATATCGTATGGTATCTGTATATCAAGCACATGGAGGCTGACTGGCTGGCTAGCTGGCTGGCGGTGATCCCCGAGTAAGAAGCGAGCGGAACAGCAGGCCATAGAGAGAAGGCCTAGCTATGGCATTTATGCCTATTCTTCCATGTCATGGGGTGGGCGAGCTTTCCTTGAATGGGACCTCTTTACCGTGGTTACTCTCGTTCCTCTATTTCCAACAGAGCAAACGCTGGTTCGCTAGAAACATGATAGAAGATTTTGTTCCCTCTTTTTTCACCACCAACAAAGTAAGAGAGATACACGCCATTTCCGTACCCTCGTTACATTCTTCATATTTACTTATTTTATAAGTAATTATGTACTTTTGTATAAAAAACACCTCTTATTTTATACAGGGCCAAGCAAGCTGAGGTGTAAGACACAGCCTCCCTCTCTCCCTTAAAGTGAACTATTGAGGTATTTAGCAACGTATAGGCATTCTTGTACAGATAGTTGTATCGTACGTCCATCTGTATATACATATCACAGAGAGCTCTCGATGTATTCAAGCCGCAAACTCAGACGCAGAGCCAACAGTTCGCGGCAGACGGAACGCCGCTGCAAGTCATGGGCAATTAACCTACTTGTTCCCCCGATACTCTTTGACCATTGGGTTTTAGGTTCTTAGTTCACACGGATGATCCAAAGCCTCGGTCGAATTGGTTGCCCTTTTCTTCTAAGCTTGGCAAGACACATAATGACTTTATTTTCCAATGATGTCTTTCATGTCCAGGTTAAAGTCCCAGGAGCTTTAATCCCCTTTTTTCCCTTATCCTATCACAACACCAACAAAATCAATTTCAACCCATCTGCGAATCGCTCATTCAATTTGGGAAGAACAAAAAAATATTCGGGGGACCTCCGCCTGCCTATTTCGGCTTTAGTCTCGAAGCTAATTTGACGCTCGTGCGGCTGAATTGGAAACCTCGCACTCCACTTTTTGTGAAGCCCGCTTTCAATTTCTTAGGGTTTGTATCAACGCTAAGGGTTTGTTTGGAAATCACAAAATAAGCATCACATCATTGTAGTTATTTACATGAAGAAGAAAAACAAAATGAAAAAAAAGGGAGCACTTCACTTGTTTCACTCCAAGGGAACTAGTACCTATCCGCGTGCTTCCAACAAGACCATCAAACGTTGTAAAACCGCATGTTCTAGGAATGAATACACAGTCACCAGGTCGAAATTTTTTAGCGGTGGCCAATGAATTGCCCTGCTGGCCCGAGATTAAAAAGGCTGCTAATTGCCGCATTTAAGAACAGCTTGACAACACTGAAGAAAAGGTTTGATGGCAATTAAGCATAGTCTTGTGCTTTTGTCTCCCCCTTCTACAGCGCTCAAGGAAGGATTTCCAAAATAAATCATAATGGTATGAAAATCTTTAAAAAAAAAATTTATAAAAAAAAGAAAGAGAATTGACCACTTACCGTCATCTGGCAGCTAGAGCTTCGTTCACTATCGCATTCCTGCTCAACTCAAAAGTGAAGCTGTAATGTGATGAACTATCCCGCTTTCTCAGTCTTGAAAATCAGTACCGGAGGTCAAGTGGATTTACAATATGTTCGTCTCTCTCTCTCTGTCAGATAACTTATCAACATATAAAACTCTAAGCAAAGAAATAAAAAAAATACGGAGGTGATAACAAGAGTGAAAAGCCACATCAGCGAGTAAGAGCCACAGACCTATTTTTGGGATCTATGACTTATTCAGGGACAGCACCAACAAAAGCTTTGGTCACGGGTTGGCCCAATGGATAACACAAAAACCAGAGAGGATTTCGCTTGGACAAGTGCATATCTCATTCATGGACGATAAGCATTACAGAGCAGATCGGAGATCGTCAGACCAATTACTACGTGCCAAGCAGGACAAGTTAGGGATAGATCCCATCATGACCGCTTTGGTATAAGCTGACATCACTAGGAGGAACTTCCTTGAGACAAGGTGGCAGAAAGAGAGAACCTTTCTTTTAGCCTCAAGACAACAGCAGAGTACGATGTATATGTACGATATCTGATGAGAAAAAAAAATGATATCAGGAAAAAATCAACGGAAGAACAGGTTCTCCAACTCCTCCCCACGCCTGAAACGCTCTAGAGAGCAAGCAAAATGCCTCTAGGATAAGCAATAAAGTGATTCCAAGTCTCGAAAGTCTACAAAATACTTTGTATTCTTTACATGCAAACTATATAAATCAAGCGCATCACAAAAGTTTTCATTATGGAGGGGTGGATGACTGAAGAGGGGAAAAGAGGGGAGAGAACCGGACCTAACTTGAAGCAGTCAGAACATCTACAATGAACGAATTAGACAAACGACCCAGTAAGAAAGATATTACACACCTTTTTTGGGTCTTTTCTTTTCCTGTACCTTCTTCCTTCCTCTTAGGCCGGTTGGATTTCTGCAAGCGAATGTTCTTCTCGAACAACGATCGAAACAACATAGAAGGAATATCTGGACGCAGGTTTGCGGGCGGGTCATTATGCAGTACCCGAAATTGTGTGATGTCAACTCTGATTGGCCATGAAGCCGCCTGTCAAGTGGTATGGCATGTTTTTTTTTGTTTTTGTTTTTTTCTTTCTATCTACAGATATGCATATGTATCACTGTGTATATGTGACTATATATGTATGTATCTACTTGCATTTTCACTCTTGACGAACAATTATCTCGGGTTCCAACCATGTGACACGTGATTTGTGGGCACGATACCGCTCACAACTTTTAGGAATATGAGAGTCAACAACTTTTGATGGCTATCTTGTCTCCTGTTCTGTCTCTGCATCACGGACAACACTACGCTGATGGTGTGTAGCATCTGCTGCACTAGGTTTAAACCAAGACTAGGTAGTGTATGTCGTGACCTGGGCCGACGAAAGTAGTGCGACATTCTTATAGTTGTGGTCTTGTTTCGTCATATATGTTACTAAAGGTTCTATGGGTTGATTAAATGACCAGCTATTAGTTTGTGGCAACTTATGATAAGTGGACAAAGAATATGTGTAGTTAGCTAAAAGATTTAAAACCCATGTATAAATATTATTGAACATTCATATAACCCTCGTTTAACCCTACTGGCTGCCAAACCCCAGCTTTCAGAAGGGTGCTAAGACATAATGAAGTATAGAATCCCGAACTTGGCTAAGCAAATAAACGGCCTATAGAAGACATTTGACAAATTCTACAAGGTTTCTATTAATCTTCCACGCATTTGCTTGTCACCCATCCAAACTCCATAACCCGAAATCCCAATCCAATCCGATCCACTTCAAAAGATTCTTAGCCCACCTAATTGGTCGTTCCCCCATCTTATTTCCCCCCCGTTTCTCCCTCGATCGTTATGGTGGTGGACTCCACTGCTGTTGGTGCTTTGCTTCATCTAACGTGGAATAAAGCAGGTACCAAGACAAGGCACCGTTCCTCGAAATTCCCCGGGTACATAGCCAGTACCTGCAAACCTTCATGCCACACGGGCTTAAATTGCGCCGGTTGCAGGTACTGCAGAGGTCGTGTCTGCGTACCATTGGATAGATTGGACAGCCAAGGTCGACGAGAAAGAATATTCCTGGCAGGTTGGCAGGCTGGCAGGCAGGCTAGCATACAACTACAACCACAGCTACTTTTTATTTTATCTTATTCTTCTGGGTCTTTTTGGTGATGTCACTGGCTATGTATGCGGCAAAGTGTTGCATACTAATATATGATACTTGCACATTCCTCGCCCTCTCTCATCTTATTTTGTTTTATATAGTAATATACGTATGTATATAGTCATGTCGCTGTCAGACTACGGGAAGACGATCAGTTAAAGGATCAGAGGGGAAGATAAAAAAAAGTATTTCTAACTAGAACCCTGTCGACTGTCGGGCTTCTCTCAGAGCAACGCCTGCATAGTGGCCTTTCCCCCGGTAACCTCCCCCCCCCTATACTATATGCTTGACCTAGTTTATCTGGCAGTGCCCTTGTCTTAAGCAACAAGAAATAAGAACAACTCCGTCTTGCTACTACACGTCTACAGAGTGTATTGTACTCTAGAAGGTAGCGTGTGCTTCTTCCTGGGTTGGCCCGGGGATTGATGGGCCAGGCACAAGACAGCGAATGGCCCGTCACCCGCCATTTGGATTGTCGATGATTTCCTGTTATTTGCTGTCTTATTCTTCCCGTCTTCATCTTTCTGCGATCGGAGGGGATTGGTGTATGCAAGGCATTTGATCTGAGTAGCTTCGGTAGATGCAATGATACTGGATTACCGACCGGAGCTTGAAGTGTCGTAGAGAACATGTATACCTTACCCGACTATTATCTTGGTCTATAGTGTGCAAAAAGAGGGTGCTTGGCTTTGTTAGACAGCATGATATACCGATAATTCCAGTGACCTCCTTGATTCCTCTCAATTATTGTATTTGTATTTTTTTTCTTTTTTTTTTCTCATCTTTTCCCCGAAGGCAGCGCTTTTTTTTCTAATCTGCAAGTTGTATTGTGTTTGTCTGTTCTGAAAGCACAACATATCAAATTGAAAAAAAAAAAAAAAAAGAAAAAAACAATCTGCAGTCAGGCTGGACTCAGAGCTTGCTTTCTTTAAGTGACCGAAATCTATTTACCAGGTAGGGTAGTAGCTGCAACTCAGGTCCCTTCTAGCTTTGGCCAGCATCACGCACCTTCCTCGTCTTGTTTGACGAATGTTGTAGCAATTTCCTCTTTTCCTTGTTGAACTGGCGCTGCTGCAACTACTGTACCTGAACCTGCCTGTCTGTATCAGTACTCGCTGCCGTAAACTTGACCAACTCATCCTCTTTTTTCCTTCTAATTTTCCTCTTGTACTCTTCTAATTTTTTATTTTTCTTATATTTTACTTTCTGTTCTTTCTCTTCATCATTAGTCGGCCTTCGCGCTAGCTCGGCCTTCTTGTAGACCTTTTCATAGTCTATCATTTCTTTTTTTCTTTTGTTCTTTTTCTTTCCTATTCGTCGTTCTCTTTCCCCCTTCTAGGCCTCTTCGATTAGACTCTTTCTCTATCTCTTCCGCTACTGTTCACTTTGTCTCGCCTTTCCTAGTCGTCTTATATTGTGATTCATACACACACCCTCGCTATTACCACCATTCTCATCGATTATTCTACTTATCACTCGGTTACTCCAATCGTCGATTTCCGGCTTCTGTCAGCACCCCTTTCTACAATATCCCATCGCACATATTCTTCCCGACGAAATATCTGGTTCTGAACCGTCAAGAACTACCCATTCGCTTCTTCACACATTTGTGCGCTCTTTCTCGCCACTGCAACCTTGGAGAGCTATTACGACAACGTAAACAATTAACATCATCACCACTTTCCTCTGCCAATCGCTCTTGCTCTTCCGTCCTCTCTATCTTCCGGAAAATTTCGCAGTTATAGCTGAGCTGCCTCCAATCGACGCCGTCAGTTTCTTCGCTGTTAAATTCACCATACATCCCTCGAGGTTTTTTTTTCTCTTTTTCTTTTTTGGCTGCATCAACTATATGTAAAACCGAAACACGATCTCCCAATCCCCTATCGTATCTCTTCTATCGACACCCGGTATCAGTATTATCTCTCTGCTGTTTTGTCTTGCTGAAGTTCGCGAATCTGTGCTTTCGTCTATCACTCTACCAAACCGACATTCTTGGTCTTCGCCTGCCAATACCCTTTTCAAAATAGTGTAAGTCTTTTGAACATCCTTTAGAAATCACAGGCTGGTTTCCATCTTATCCGTCTCAACTGGCACCTGGTTCCGTACCCTTTTCCCTGTGCTTGCTGTCCCTCGCCTATGTCTCTTGCTACTCCTAAGACTGCGAGCGGCTCTGGATTTTACACTCTCACTATTTGCTTCTCCATGTTACTGCGGTGCTGCTGTGTACCGTAAGATATTTTGGTTTTCTATTGTTACCGTGCGCGCGCCTGGAAGCATATTTGGAAGCAAAAAGGAACAGAAGTGCTGCGGAATTAAGACATTTGATCTGAATAAGAAGAACAAAAGACTTGCCCAGTATTCTTTACCAGCTTCCATCTTCGCCCCCAAGCAAGTTCCAGTCAATTCAGAACAGCAGACAAAATATCAAGCAAGAGACGTAGACTACTGAAGGCAGGCTGCTGCAAAATCTATGGTGAATATACATGTCAGCGACATCTGCGATAGTTTACAGATTTAATCAATTCCTATCGATTCCCATATCGTCTGCTAGCTAGCTCGCTTGCTTTATGTGGGACGCTGTGCTGCAGGTCGCGCACTAGTTCATTTACCCTCATTTACCCTGCCTGCTACATATTTTATAGCTATCATGCGCCATCTTCTCGCTACAGTGCTGCACATCATTTACCTTTCAAACGCCTTTTCACACCTGATTCTCTTCTCTCCATCGCTACGCAGCTAAAACCCGACAATGCCTGGATCGTAATCAAATCGTATCTGACCTTTCTTCTCTGCTCGTTTAGACCAAAATTCTGGCCCTATCTTTCTCTCTTAGTCTCTATTGTCGAATCGGACTGCGCGATCTCCATAGAAAAATCAAGACTTCAACCGGGTCTTCTGAATTCTTACGCCGTCGTTTTCTAGCTTCGCACTATCCTCAAACCGGCTATATCTTAGTGGACTCACTTGCCTCTAGACTAGATGTCCCGGTAGTACTAGTAACTGGGCTTTTGTTTATTCCACTAGTATATCCGTCACTCATTCGCAAACTCCAAATTTTTGTCCTTTATCATCGACTACAACAACACTTCCACCATCCTTTTTCTTTGGCGCCGATAGTTCCTTAGCGACAACTTTGGATCTTTTTTTTTTCTCTTACAAATTTCCATCCAAGGCCACTCCGGCGCAGACGACTAGCAATTTTCATTTAATCTGGTCTACCGCTCAACACCTGCGACAGCCCTCCATTTTCTAGCACTCCAGTCGCATGACTGGATGCTCAACCAATGCCGCCCAACATGGACTCCTCACTTTCTCATGTTATATTTATACATAAGGGCGTCAAGTATGAACGTCTAGTACCGGCGCGCTTTCACGCCACCGATGCTTCTAATAGATCACTTAGACTTAAAGAGTCCCGTCAAATATTTGAGGCTCTACAGCCTTTACTCGAGTACACGGATGGTAAGCCAATCTTACATAGTTCAAAAAAACAATAGGTAGTAGTCGCTAACTTGGCATTATTTCTTCTAGTTCACACATGTGCTACTGGCGCGTCTTGTATATCTATCCTCATTCACCTACTTGAGTCTTCTGTCGGAATTGACGAGCTTAAGCCATTCATTGTCTTGATCGACACCCCGTATGATGAAGAGATTCCTCCTACGCCAACAGCCCGCGAATGTTCTCCCGGAAATAGAGAACATGAGATCCACACACCCGACGAAGAAGTCTATGGCTTAAAACTACTACAGCGTATCATGACAGAAGCACACCTTCGCAGCAAGTCGAAGCTCATTGTTGCCATACCAGTCATCAGCTATCCCACTGGTCCCATGTCACCCTCAGCAACAGCACTTCACGAGTTCCCTTCACAACCGATAAACACCTCCGAATGGGTCGATAAAAGATTATTACGGCGCTGCCTCGACCTGGGAGCAACTGATGTCATTGTTGGTCCCATGAACCAGAAGTGTGTTACTAGTCTTGAGGTACACGCATATCGCGCTCACAGAGATGCCCAACGCGAGCAACAGGCCATGATGGAAGTACGCCGCGGCCGGAAGCGGTCATGGGTAGGCGTAAACGACGAAAAGCCCTACTCGTATCTACGCGAAGCTATGGTTGCTGGTCTCATGAAGGGCATATGCCGCTTTGGTGGCGAGGACGATATCATGACACAAGCTAAGATCTCGATTCTTCCGGAAAGCCAAGCAAGAATTGCCGAAGCCATTGGAAAATGGAACTTCTCTGCTCATGCTTTCAACGATGACGAACTACTATTCGCCGGTATGCTCATGTTCAAGCATGCCTTGATCATGCCAGAGCTTAAGCAATGGCGTATCTCCACTGAACAACTCATAAACTATTTGGTGGCTTGCAGAGCTGCATACAACAGCTTTGTTCCCTATCACAACTTTTCACATGTGGTGGATGTTCTTCAAGCAACCTTCAGTTTTCTCGTCAACCTTGGATCACTACCACCATACCCATACGTTCCTGGTGCGCAACGGCCGTTGCCTAAGAAATCACCCATGGCCACCCTCATCGAGCCCTTCGAGGCACTGACGCTCCTCATAACAGCTATCGGCCACGATGTCGGCCACCCTGGTGTTAACAATGGCTTCCTTGTAACTCTGAACGCACCCCTAGCTCAGCTGTACAACGACCGCTCAGTCCTTGAATCTTTCCACTGCGCCGCATACTCGCAGATTCTACGTCGTTACTGGTACTCTGCCTTCGAAGATACTAAAATGCGTAAGCTCATGATTAGCTCTATCTTGGCTACCGATATGGGTCTTCATTTCGACTACATGAAGAAGTTAAGTGCCATCACTGCAAAGCTTCAAGAGAACAACAGCACCGCTGATTGGGATGCTACCACTGTTCTGGAGCAAAAGTCTTTGGCGTGCTCTCTAATCATCAAATGTGCTGATATCTGCAATGTTGCCCGTGATCTGGACACAGCCTCAGAGTGGATGTACATCCTTTCGGACGAGTTTGCGCGTCAATGGAACATGGAAAACGATTTGCAAATTAAGTCTTCCCTTATGTCAGCACCAAAGCAGGACTCCGAGTCTCTTTGCAAGTCCCAGCTGGGCTTCATGAACCTTTTTGCCATCCCACTATTCCAGGGCGTAGCTGCTGTCATGCCCAACATGCAGTACACTGTCGACCAGCTTATCCAGAACAAGGCCTTCTTCGAAAAGGGTCAGCTTAGACGGAGACCTAACAAACTTCGTTTGAAGAATTCGACCTATGATATCGATGAGCCCCCAAAGTTGACTGATGACCACGGCACCGAGAACCCCCCCAGCCCAATGGAGCACGACGACCGCACACTGGGCCTCCACGACACCCGGGGACGTGATCGCACAGCACGTCTATCTTTGGTTATAGACTCTATGCCAGTCAGCCCTCATACAATTATGCCACCGGCCGATGCAAGAGATTATAGCCCTACAACGTCATTACGCAACCTCGGTGTTGCGTCCACTACATTTGACAGTGTTGCCGACTTCGCCGCCAGTGACCCCTTCAACACCCGGAGGCTACAAGAATGCCTAGAATCAGGACTTATCAACAACGGCAAACAACGGCATAGTGACACCACCGAAAGCAGCTCCAATGGCCCGTTATCTGGCGAATGGGCATCATCCCAAGCCAACAGCACAACTGGCAAACTGCCACTATCGCCTAGCACACGTGGAACCAGCATAAACAGTCAATCATCCCACGACGAGACGCAAGATGTTCCGGTGCGGATAGTATTCCCTGACGACTCATCTACACCGACACCATCAAACCTCGATGGCTACTCACGGTCACCGGAAGGCTCTACAGTTTCGACTTCGAGCAGCATCGGCAGGGCGGAAGGAAAAGCCCTCAAGAAGAAGCCAAGTCGATTCCGTATGAACGCATTCACATTCTTCAAGCGCAAAGGCACGAGTCCACCGCCTGTGCCGCGAGTTGAACATGAAATGTAATCATGACACACTTCGGCATCACAGCTTTTCTTGACTTATATACACTACGACAGTTGGTGCTATCAAGTTTCAAGCTTAATGTTCTTTTCCTTCGACTTCTCTCTTGTTGTATATTCACTCTCTATCCTTTGCAGTGACAGCGGAAACGAGTATGACTTCGGGTTTATGGATGATCCTACGAACGACTTGCATTTTTTCTCACGTTGCCTGTTTTAACAATTTTTTTTTTTCATATTTCCTCTTTCTTGGGGTTTCTTTATACCCTTGTCTTTTTTTTCTTTTTTCCTTCATTTGATTATATTTTTGGGAGGTTATACTGCTTTCTGTTCAAACATGTTTCTTTCCTCTTGCTGGTAGACGATTCGTCCGCAGGGACATGAACCTTTTATTATTCCTTTCCGGTTGAAGATACCGTTGTTTTCATCATCTTTTTTCGATACTTCTTTTTTCTTTTCACTCACATTGCTTTGTCTACCAGTATCTATATGGTTACATCAATCTCATCCTCACCCTATCACCATCAATATCTTATCAACCACTAACTCTACACTCTACATCGACACATAACCAGCAACTCCACACTCGGCTATATCATCTCATTTGTCACGTTCCTTTGTCTTTCTATCTTGTCTCTGGATCGCAAAAATCGGTGGCGCCTTAGCCTTCACAAGGCGACTTTTTTCTTCAACCTACGCATACATGCTATCAGGCTTCTTCTTGTTCTTGAATTTTTTTTTCCATATCGTTACACATTTTCCTACTTCTTCATCTTTCTCTTCTCCCTCCTTGGACGACGAACTACGATTGATGGGGCAAATACTGTTGTTTACCGTACCTATCCTCCCCTTCAGACAACAGGACCCTTTCATATCATTCTATTATCCAAGGTCTTGTACGATTATTTAGCAAACTCACTTTTTCTTCTCTTTCACCTTATATTGGTTGCCTCTCATAGACCCCAATACAAGATCTGTGCTGTCTTTTTTTATTTTTTTTTATTTCATTTTCATTGTGTCTTGGGAACATGAATCTTATAAAGATTTCATCTTGGTATTTCCTTTTTTTTCTTTACTTATATGTCATAGTCAAATCTATCACCGAGTGGCTAATATGCCACACATTCTGTCATCAACTTATTTGTGTTCCATTTTGTATTTCTTTGTGTAAACCTACATTTCTGTGCTATCTTCTATATCTTTGAAGCCATGAAGACAAGAAAAAACCCTTTTTTTGACTGTGCATGCGATTGATCATCATACTTGTCTTTTATATTTCCTTTGTGCTTTGACTATTCTTTTCATATCTAGAAATATACATAAAAACTTTGTTCTAGATATCTTCTACTGGACGGGTTTCGTTTTCATACCATGCGATGATTTTTGCTTACTTTGCCTGAATATACATATACAAGCTAACAGATACGAATATAAATACCAATACAGACAACGTTCGGAAATTACTTTGCTTTTTGCTTTGCTTCTTTCACTGGATTGATCAGAAAGAACTTCACCGCTAATTGAAAGCACATTGTATATGTAAAGTATATGTATTTTGTTTGTGCATATGCGTCGTCCCGTCTTTCCATACTGTCTGATTTTGTTGCACAATTTTTACTTTACATACTAAGAAATCCAAGACAATGAATGGCCTTCATTGTTACTAGACATCTTGGCTGAATAATATGTAGGTTAAAGAACCAGATATAGATATGCGCAATCAAGTTTAGAACTTGTCTGTAGAGTATGTTCAAGCAGTTAGACAATCTTGGTAGTAGATTTACTTTTAGTAAATCATGTTTGTACATGAGTGAGTTTCCCATTTTCAAAGATGATAAGTTGAGATGTATCTTCTTACATAGTTAGTCATAGTGCCTCAGATGGAAGGCTTAGTGATCAAGATGCCGTTTTCGGCTTGAGTTGGTGGCCTTCAGTGATTTGCTATGTGATGAACCATTACGTGCAGAACGAGAAGAGGGAAAAAGGGTAGCATTGGAAACTAGAAAATGCTTCTGTCGGCTATCACAAGCTTTGTTGGCCTGTTTCACTGCAGCTTAGAGACGACGCATTATATAAGCTAAGCTATACGATCAGATTTGAAAGCGCCATGTTAATTAGCGTAGTAATAGTGATACATGGTAATAGTACATAGATGGTTAGATATATGGCTGTTATAGCGTTTCCAAGATTGCTTTCACTTTTGGCCTATAGAGATCTTGTTGATGATTTTTACTTTTCAAGCTTGGAAGGGGTGATCGTTGGATTAGTGGTTTTTTTTTCTTTTCTTGTCCCTGGTCAAAATATAAGCGCTCTGACTTGAACATTAAAAAATAGAGGCGAAGACTTTTTTTTTTTTCTTGTCCTTCTTCCTCCTCTTTTCATCTTCTCCAGAAATCCCCACATTTAGGTAGGAAAAAAAAAATAGAACCGAAAATACCCACCAACATTTTTTTTCTTAGTTTGTTTTCGTCCGCTTGATCGAGAAGAAAAAAAAAAGATCCACATCAAGCAAAAAAATCCATAAGTGCTATCTAGCGAATTGAAACACTAGGGATTCTCTTTTTTTCTTCTTTTTTTCTTCTGAATTTTTTCCCTGAATTTACTCAACGTCCATCGTTGCTAGTGTCGAAGTTGACGACCAAAAGAAAACGAACGAAGAAAGAACTCTCTCTTTTGTCTCTTTCTCTCAACTGTATAGGGCGTTCTTATCTTGTCTCCAGCACTTGGATAATATCTTCTGTAAAAAACGACAAGCATTCTGGCTGACAACAGCAATCGCTTTCTTCTTGCCTATATTTCATTTTGCTTCTTTTTCATTATTTATTTCTACATGCCCGCAAACCGTTTTCGTCTCATCACAGCGGAAGACATCCAGTGAAGAGTTGGCTTGTGTTCTAACAAGTCATTTTGGTTATCCTTATATCAACTAGTTCTTTTCTTTTTCTTTCCGCCTTGTCCAACCAATCCTTTGTTGGCTTGTCGTTTACCGTTTACTGCCTGCCGGCTTATTGCTACATACTGTTGTGCCATAGGCGATATATTTTATCTGTTTTCTACTATTTTTTTCTCCCCTTCCTTCACTCTTTTATCTTTCTGCTCTCTATTGCCAGCTCTGTACTTTTTATTCTTTGCTTCCACTAGCCATCGACTGGCTGTTTTTCTTCTTTTCTTTGGGGGAAAATAAAATATTCTTTTTTTTGCTTCCCTTCGTTGACGCCTCGAGCTGCACACAAGGCAGCTCACCGACACGACGTCTTCCTTAAAGAAAAGAAAGATTACCCGCCTACCAGGCTCCGGCCTACATCCAGACCCCGGACTCGACTCCTCCGACCCTTCTCGCACCGCTTCGCCCACACTATCGCTGGGAGAGGACAACGCTGCTGCTGGTGCAGCAACTGCTGATTCGCCCTCTACTTCTACCTCTACCTCTACCACAACTATCGCTACTACTGGTGACGGCTCTAACCAGCCTGCAAAACCCACTATTACCACTGTTGCGTCCACTGTCACCACTACTACCACCACCACTGCCTCGCTTAACAACGACGACGATCTCGACCTGGAAGACGCCCCTTCAAAGCACAGCAGCCTCTACCACCCGCCAGCCTCCCATTCGATTTCGCTACACAGGCCCCAGTTCGGAGCCTCGTCAACCCCGTCTACACCTGGAACCGTCACTGATCTCGAAGCCTCTATCCACAGCGATTACCCGGGCTTTGATCCAGTGTTCACCCCACTAAGAGCCCCTCTAAGTGCGCTGATGGCCGGAGACGGAGAAGGCTACCACAGAGCTTCTTCACCATTGAAAAGACGTGCTTCTAGTATGGATCCCGAAAACCACGATATCGAGATGACGGCTGCTTCCGACAAGTCTGATCAACAACAACAACAACAACAACAGTCACAACAGCAGCAACAGCTGCCACAGCAGCCTCAGATCGTAAAGAAATTGCCCGACGACGATATCACCGAGCTGCCCCGCGAAATGAGCCTGGACCCTGCACCTGAGACTCAGATTTCTGCGTCAATCCTGGATGGGACAGGTACGTCATAACCGCTGTTGTAGTTCAATGCCATCTTCTACCAGCATCGTGAACACTCCCTTCCACTCTCGCGCACATCTCTACATCTATTCTTCTTTTCCTTGGTCAATCACATGTTATGTTATCCATACTTGTTCTGACTTGTGCCCTTGTTTATTCAATTGAACACTCATATCTTTATCTACCTGTCGCTAATTTCATCCATTCGATAGTCTTGTCTCTCAAAGAACAGATAAAAACCATCAAGACCATTCTCGAAGCTTACAAAGACACACCCTTGAAAGTTGGCGATGTTGGCTACCTTATTTCACGGAAATGGCTTACAAAGGCCCTTGAGCTCGGCAGCCCTAACTCGAAGACTACAACCACCGAAACCCTAGGACCCGTCGATAACGAGAACATAATCAAGGCCGTCCATATCACCCATGACGAACGTAAATTCGTCGAACTCAAAAATCTCATGACGCCTGATGATTTCGAAGTCTTCAACACCGATGCTTGGGAGCTTACTATGCAGTGGTATGGCCTGAAAGATGGCCAGGTTCCCATAACCCGATATGTAATCGATACTAACGGCAGTGGAACTGCCGACTCCATCAACTTCGAGACTTATCCCCCCATCTTGGAGATTCACCGTGTCGTCTCTCCTAGCGGTCCCATCAAGGCTCCTCAAGACAAGAATGCCAAGCCATTGATACTAGTCTGTAGTTCTAATACTGCCTTCCAAGCTTTGATTAAGAAGGTGAAGGAGATTCTGAGTATCCCTCTATCGCGAAAGATCAAATTTGAGATTGTCGACACAGCCGAACCTTTTACGGTTGAGACTACACCAGAGCCAAGCAAGGACAATGCTCTGACCCCTCCGGATTCTCCTGCTGTCGCCGCCGTAGATTATGAACCCCAAAATAACGACCAGCCTGCTCTACCATGGCCTACACTGCTTGTATCACCCGAAATTTACAAAAAGAGTCAAAAAACATCGGTCTGCAAAGACCAGACAGGCCCAGATAGCAAGTACAATGGCAAGTCAAATCTGGGGACTTTTTCAGTCTTTAACTACACTATCATGGTTGTTGATGAGTTGATTTCGGATGGTGTCTCTGTATCTGGCTTCACAGTTAAGGCCAGTACTGTTAAGCCTAAGACGCTACGCATCACCGACACAGGAGCTAAGAAAACGAATGACAGCCGTCGTAGCAGCTCTGAGGCTGGTCCCTCGGCTCGTAGCCGCACAAAGCTGATCAAAAAGAAGAGACATACTGGAGCCGTCGGCTTGGGCAACCTGGGCAACACTTGCTACATGAACTCTGCTTTGCAATGCGTTCGTAGTGTTGAAGAGTTATCCAAGTACTTCCTCAGCGATGAGTACAAGGCAGAGATTAATTACGACAACCCGCTGGCGTACCATGGTAGAATGGCCAATACCTATGGTGAGCTCATGAAGCAAATGTACCTAGGTAACAATGACGCCGTCCGTCCCGTTAATTTCAAGTCCACGGTTGGCCAGTGTCGCCCATCCTTTGCCGGATATGCACAGCATGACTCTCAAGAGTTCCTTGGATTTCTTCTCGACGCTCTCCAAGAAGATCTCAGTCGTGTCAAAAGCAAGCCTTACATTGAGAAGCCCGACTCTACCGACGAGATGATCAACAATCCTGAAGCTATTGCAAACATGGCCGAACAGGTTTGGGATATCACACGTCGCCGTGATGACTCTGTCATTGCAGACTTGTTCACTGGTCTGTACAAGAGTACTTTGAACTGCCCTGTCTGCAAGAAAGTTAGCATCACCTTCGACCCATTCAACAACCTGACATTGCCTCTTCCCATCGATACTTTCTGGACCAAGACTATAAAGTTCTTCCCACTTAATGATGTTCCAGTAATCATCGAGACCGAGTTACCCAACAACAGCACTGTAGCGGCTTTGAAGAGCTTCCTTTCTGGGCGTACTGGTATCCCTGTTGATAGACTTCTTGGTGCTGAGGAGTATAAGGGAAAGTTCTTCAAGATTTATCAAGACAACGACGATGTTTCATCTGACATTCAAAGTAATGATGAGGCTACTTTCCACGAGCTAGAAATGGTCCCGACTAATCTTTCACCGAAGCCTCTAAAGAGCAAGTATAAGCCTATGCTCGACATCGAGACTAGCAATGAGCCATCATTTGGTGATCCTAGATATGATCGTTTAGTAGTGACTGTCATCCATCGCATCTCACCTCAAGCCGGGTTCAGTAAAGAGGCTGACGTCAGTCCCCCTCATTTCATCTGCCTAACGCGTGAAGAGGCCTACAGCGTTGAAGCCATTCGTCGTAAGGTGCTTGAAAAGGTTGCTAATTTTTCAACCTGGTCTACACTTCATGAGGAGGCTATGCCTATTGACAGTGATAATGTTCTGGTATCCTCGGATGAGTTGTTTGAAAACAAGGTTGTTGCGAAGTCTATCGAAAGCGAAGATGATATGGTTGATATCACCATGAGCGGCGTTGAACCCGAGCCGACAACTACCTCCTCGCCCGTTCCTGCTCCTTCCACGGCTCAAAATGACAAAAACGAGTATCCCAACAAGCTAAAGGAGTTCAACACCCAGCGTCCGAAGTGGGTAGATACAGAAGAGCTTCTCGACCCTGTTTTGCAAAACCTATTCTCTCTATGCTATTTTAGAGATGTCAATTCGGGTCCCATTCCTACAGGCTGGGGCTGTGTTGATAAACGGACATTCCCCTACATCAGTGACCGCCTGTCAACCGAGTGTTCTAGTGCTGAAAATAGTGATACGGCTGGCAGTGATAATATGACTGCTGGCGAGGATAGTGCCAGCGAAGATGGCCCTTCACCTCAATCTTCCCAAACACGCATGGCCGATGAGTCTGATGATGGTGACATCATTGATCCTGTAAGTTCGCATCTACTAAGTTACTTTTAACTCGTACGCAACCGTCTACTAATGACTATTGTATAGAAGACTCTGCGTAAGAATAGTCGTAAGGCTCTACGTGGTAAGAAGGCTAAGAAGGCAGCTCGTGCTAATCGGAAGGCTGGCCGGCCTCCCAAGAACTCCAAGAAGGAGCCTTCTTACAGCAAAGACATCACACCACCCCCTTATGCCGATAATGGCCCTCTGGTTCGGATAGACGAAGGTATCATCGTCGATTGGAACGAGAGCGCCTGGGAAATGGTCTTTGGCCAGCGCGGAAAGTCAAACAACCACACGCAAGGCGCTAGAACTTGGATCGACCCCGAGACACTCAGAGATGTACAGTTGCATCAAAAGCGCAGTCAACGCCAGTCTCGCAAGTCTAGTGGTATCACTCTTTACGAATGTCTCGATGAGTTTGAAAAGGCTGAAATATTGTCCGAGCAAGACATGTGGTATTGTCCCCGTTGCAAAGAGCATCGCCGTGCTAGTAAAAAGTTCGATCTCTGGAAGACACCGGACATTTTGATCTGTCACTTGAAGCGGTTTAGTTCGGCAGGCTGGCGTCGTGACAAGCTAGACAACAAGGTAGACTTCCCCACCGAAGGTCTCGATCTTGAACGACATGTACTGCACAAAGAATCCGGCAAGAGTGAGATCTACGACCTTATCGCCATCGACGAGCATTATGGTAGTCTTGGTGGTGGTCATTACACAGCTACCGCAAAGAACTTCATTGATGGTAACTGGTACAGCTTCAATGGTATGTAACGATATCATCTCGAAAACCTCACATCTTTGAGGGCCAGACATGAACTAACGCTCTTTTCCCCTTCTATAGATTCCTCCGTTTCTAGATTGAAGAGCCCAGCCGGTCTTTCGTCCTCAGCTGCTTACCTGTTATTCTACCGCCGCCGCACAAACACTGTTTTAGGTGGACCCCGTTTCGAAAACCTCATCAAGGCTTTCGATGATGAGAATGCTTCCTCGAGTGATGATGACCAAGGCATCTCAATACGGTCATCACTCCAGAAGGCTAAGCGGAACACCTCAAGCTCCGATGAAGGTTTCTCGTCTTTCTCCCGGCCTATCCACAATAGCATTGAGGATGAAGAGCCGATAAACACATTTAGTGTAGGAAAGTCTATTGAGCCTAATTGGAGCTTCAGCAGCTTGACAGCCTCGGAGTTCATTCCACCGCCAGCGGACGACAACAAGGCACTTGGAAGCTACAACAGTGATGACGCTCACATTGACTCTGGCAGCGAGATTGCCTCGATGAACGCCGATGGCAGTGTAGGAAGCTTCGCACTCGGCGGCGATGAAAGTAGCAATTTGTTTGCCGATCAAGATGACGGTGCTTCCAGCAGTGCGGATGCGATATACAATGACGATGACGCGACTACAGCGCCACATCTCAACTTGACGGCGAACATGCTACAAGGAACTGAGACCGAAGAACAACCCGTCGAGGAGATTCGTCTAGATCTTGATGACGATGAAGTTTCATAAGGTAAATGGGAAATATATGAAATCATGAAGGGAAAAAAATAGGAAACCATAGGCATTGATATGACATATTTTTGGTAACGACGGGATGATGTCATGGCACATATTTTTTGGATAGAACTTGTCAATGGGAAAAAACAGAAATAATGGAAATGCATTGACGATGAACACAAAACATGGACTTTTTTTTTATACATTCATTACTCAATATCTGTATACGGGCGGTTAATATTCTTTTTCTTTTCTATTACAAAAATAAGCCAAAAATTAATAGATTTTCTCTTTTCATCTTTTCTTTATATTCTTGTAACAAATTTATCTTTTTTTCCCTCATTTTCTATCTTAGTTTGTCTTTTTTTTAGTTTCTTATTGTTTGCGACATCATGTCATTGATTACCGAGGTATCGACGAATAATTCAAATAAAAGTTATCATTCATATTATCTTCAGAAAATCTTATCAACTAACTATACATGAAGGCCAACTAGTGATGTTGATTTAAAAAAAGGTTTTGATTTGATTTTACGTTTACCTAAATCACTGAGATTATATGACGCCGGATTGGTTACTGGATAGATATTTAGAGTCCTCCGCTAAAGACAAACTCAATAGCTTTGTATGTGCCGGACTAGACTGTCCCATAGCCCCGAAGAACTAGTGGTCCATACCTCCACTATGAGGCACAGATTAGGGTTTAATTCGATCATATTTTACGTCTACCTAAACCACTGAGATCATACGACGTATCAAATATTAGGGTTAAACAAAAAATACAAATATCATGAGTTTTTGGAGCGAACAACAACAACATACGGCCATAGCTGGTAGAAAGCACGGGATCCCGTCCGCTCTCCCCTAGTTAACCTACTGAGCGCCGAAGTAGTGTGAGGAAGACTTCCTGGGATAGGAAGGTCGTGATGATGATTTTCGGGGTTTGCTCTTGTTTTTGTTTCTATTCNNTGAAATTGCCGGACACAATATAATAAATAGGCACAAGTAGTATTATGGTGGGTGACCACATGATAATTCTTGGCGTTGTATGTTGAGATGTACTTTTTGATATCTGCTGATTGTTTTGCTCAAACTCTATTGTGTCATAATATATATCTACTCAGCTCTATTCCCGGTATTGTATGTCTTTTTGTCCTATTGAACTTGGGAAAATCAATAATACTTTGTTTCTGATACCAATATATTTGATATATCTTGCGTTCCAATGACATATTGTTATGGGTTTATGAGACTGAGTACCCTGATGGCCATTAGAGAATTAGAATGGTTGGGGTTTGGTGGTTGGATAAAGAATCAAGAAGCTGGAGAATTCGCTATAGTCAGATTAGAGCGAGAACATTTGGATATAGATGCATACATTTTGTACGCTTTAGCCTTTTCTTGGTATGCTCAAGCATACGAAACCCGGCTTTGGTTGAGTATTTGTAAGTCCATCATGTAATGGAAGGCTGGCTGGAGGGGCACGAAGGGCGTGAAACAGAAAGAAGGCATCAGGGTCAGAAGTCAGATGACTTATTTCAACTGGCAGTGTTGATCTTGAAGAAATGCACGATAATCCAAAGAGACAATGAGGCTAACATATAACTACCGAGAATCCTAGTTATTGTTTGTTATCTTGAACAACAATAATAAGTGATATGACGACTACTTCGATGCCACTGCTATCACTTTTCTTCCATTTAATGTTTTGTTGGATGGGCTCAATCTGTTGTCAAGGCAGCAAGCATCACGCAGGGGGGCCGGGCGGAAAGAAACAGAAGGTGGTTTTTGTTTTTTAGCCTGGAGGGGCGCTCTTCTCTTCTTCTGGAGGGGGGGCGATATCTCAATAGCATCGTCACTGGTAATTCGGTCTAGCCGAACTTGTAATGGTCTCTGGTTGTAGAGGGAGAAGAGATAACATTTAGCCCGTTTGGGAACTTTGATTTAGGGATAACCACGGCACTAAAGGGCCATTCTTTAAGTGTACTGACTAGGTGGTTGTGCTGATGATGATGTCAATCAAATGGAAAAGGCTGGGGGTATGGGATAAAACAAGGGCGGTTAGTGAAGCGTACGCATCTATGCCTAGGGAAAAACTTTGTACTATGTATCAGATAAGTCAATATATATGTACATATGTATAAGTTGTACTACTTTGTGCATGGACCAAATATATGCCGACACTTTGACAACATTGATAGGTAGATTGTGGGTCTGGCAATGCGATATTTCGTCTAGCTTAGAAGGTGGTTGGCAGAGCTGGGCCTGCCAGTTTGTCTATACATGGTCATCTCTTTGAACAGAAGCCCTGGAACTAACATGGAATCCTCTCCCCACGTACCTGCGCAGGCAAGATCTACGCTGTGGTCTGGAGAAGTCCAGAGCTGGTGTACATAACATACTGCTACGACAAAGAAAAAGCTTGAATGAGATCACCGGAGCCCAGTTAAGGGAGAGGAAGGGGAGGCAAGGGAAAGCAGCGGCATAGAATCAGTGAGATTGGTAGATGCGATACCAGCGTAGAATTAGCGCAGTCTCTCTCGGCGCTGTAACTGTGAATCTATAGTGGTAGGTAAAAAAGTGACAGTGAGTCTAAGAGCGCCAGATAAACAATGCACACATCGTAAAAAGCAGGTCGGAAAGCGCTTTACATGTATGGACTAAATCATCTAAGATAAGAGATATGGATGCTGTGGTTGTGTTTCAGAAGCAAGTACTGCAGCACTAGAAGAAGCAATGCTATCATTTGCGTATAAATCTAACCTGAACTGTAGTATGGCGAGCATGAATGGCAGCATAAAATGGCGATGAAAGAGCGGTATGCGCTGTATCTGCATGACAGGCGGGCTTTTGAGTTGGTCGGCGTTGGCTGGCTAAATCTAGTCGAGATGAGGCGAACGAACGAAAGCCAGCGAGAGCGGTTGCTGTTTGCTGTGCTTAATTCTCATAAATCAAAAGCTTAGCTGAGCTTGGCTAGCTTAGCTACGATAAGATGGGCTTCATGGGTAGCCTAGAGCTCAAGCTGCCAAGGCATACACAGTATGCCGCTCGTAGTGGCAACTGATAGGCCTGCTTAGTGGGTTCTACGAGGCTCTACAGTGGTGACTATAGTGGACTTCACAGTGGAAATGCAAAAGGTCCGCCCGCCACCCCACCAAATCAACCCAACCTGTTTGTTGACCACATTCCGTTGCGCCAGGAAAGAGCGTACCTTCTGTTTCCGACGCTGAGGCTAGACTGGGCCTTCCTGCCGCTTGAGCGAGTACAAATTCACATTATCTCGCGTTCTCCTCCATCTTTCTCCTTCATCTTTCCCTCCCTTTTTTCTTTTTCATTTTTCATTTTCGCAACTATTTCATCCATCTTGTTTGGTTGTTGGTAGTCCGAATAGCATCAGCCTCACATCACTTCCATTGTCTTCTACACATATTGCTCTGCCTTATAATCTGCGTAGTCGCATAGTAAAGCCCACTTGATCCTCATACTACCCACAATCTTATACACACTACCCCTACCTCCCTCACCATGAAGCTGTCCGTCGTGCTCGGCGCTGCCTCCGCCGCTCTAGCCAGCGAGCAGGTCATCCTTGGTGGCAACACCGCTGATGAGACCAATTCTGGCAGCATCGAGACTAAGCCCGAGGCCGGCTCGATTTGGGATACCCTCCAAGACTCGATCAACAACGTTGGCTCCGAGGCCAAGGCCTTGTGGGATGAAGTCTCCATGCTGGCTCCTGAGGCCGTCGAGAACTTCAAGGCTGCCCAGGAAGCTATGACCAAGGTTAAGAAGTCTACTCGTAGACCCGACAGCACTTGGGACCATATCGTCAAGGGCGGCAGCGTCCAGAACAACATCATCCCTACTGCTGCTGGTGCCACTGGCGATAGCATTGATGGCGACCTGTCCTATTACAACCTGCGCGCCAAGAAGGTTGATCCTTCCAAGCTTGGTGTTGATACTGTCAAGCAGTACAGTGGTTACCTTGATGACGAGAAGAACGACAAACATCTCTTCTACTGTAAGACAAAACCCCATAACTACTCCGATATATCACAAGTATAACAACTACATACTAACACTGTCCTCTCTCCTTAGGGTTCTTCGAGTCTCGCGGTGACCCCAAGAAGGACCCCGTCGTCCTTTGGCTCAACGGTGGTCCCGGATGCTCCTCGCTGACTGGTCTTTTCCTTGAGCTGGGCCCTGCCACCATCGACAAGAAGCTTAAAGTTGTCAACAACCCCTTCGCATGGAACAACAATGCCTCCGTCATCTTCCTTGACCAGCCTGTCAATGTTGGTTTCTCATACAGCAGCAACCCCGTCAGCACCACTGCGGCCGCTAGCAAGGACGTCTACGCCCTGCTGTCTCTATTCTTCCACCAGTTTCCCGAGTACGCCACCCAGGACTTCCACATCGCTGGCGAGTCGTACGCTGGCCACTACATTCCCTCGTTTGCTTCCGAGATTCTGGAGCATCCTAACCGTAATATCAACCTCAAGTCGGTTCTGATTGGTAACGGTCTGACCGATGGTTACACCCAGTACGGCTACTACCGTCCCATGGCTTGCGGTGAGGGTGGTTACCCCGCCGTTCTGAGCGAGAGCGAGTGCCAAGCCATGGACAACGCCCTGCCCCGCTGCCAGTCGCTAATCAACTCTTGCTACGAGTCTGGCAGTAGCTGGTCCTGTGTTCCCGCCTCGATCTACTGCAACAACGCCCTAATTAGCCCCTACCAACGTACTGGAAAGAACGTCTACGACATCCGTGGCCCTTGCGAAGACAGCAGCAACCTGTGCTACTCTGGCCTGGGTTATATCAGCGACTACCTGAACCAGGATGACATCAAGGCTGCCCTTGGTGTTGAGGTTGATGGCTACGACAGCTGCAACTTCGATATTAACCGCAACTTCCTGTTCGCTGGTGATTGGTTCAAGCCCTTCCACCGCATGGTTCCCGGAATACTGGAGAAGATTCCCGTGCTGATCTACGCCGGCGATGCTGACTACATCTGCAACTGGCTAGGCAACCAGGCCTGGACCAACGAGTTGGAGTGGCCCGGCCACAAAGCCTTCAAGGGTGCCGACATTGTCCCTCTGACTCTGGCTGGCGAGGAGTACGGCAAGGTCAAGCACAATGGCAACCTGACCTTCATGCAGATCTACGGTGCTGGCCACATGGTGCCTATGGACCAGCCCGAGAACTCCCTAGACTTCTATAACCGCTGGCTTCACGGCGAGTGGAAGGCTTAGATCAATGCGCCTGACGTATTGAGACGCTAACCTTTCACGATGCTTTGGACAGCTCGACATAATTCTGTAATTCCCACTCTGTTTTTAATTCTTCGTCATGCCACGCTATGCTCATGATTATTGTTATGCGAAGAGGTAGCTGGTGGCCGTACATGCTGCAAGTGGAATGGGAGGAGTATGGACAAAGGCATGGCTGATGCTGCTGGTATGCTTGTCATTAGTCTTGTATTTTTCTTATTCTTTGCTGAGTATACTTAGTTGCACCCTTCGTTTCGTACCAGTCGATTACTACTGTCACCTATTATCTACTGAACAGTCCACCCAAGTGGACGTTGAACCAGATGCTCTTCGTCACAATGATGAATATAATTTACAATCAAATTCATAGTTTTATTTAACAGCGTGATTTATCAGTGAGTACGTAGACCAAAAGCCCAGAAGGCTAAGCTGGAAACCAGAGCAATCCCGTATGTAGTACAGTCAGGTTGCTCACCGCTTTCCGCCATAGTACTGCAATTGGCCTTGAAGGTAAGAATTTTGCCGCCCTACCTGAACTGAAGCGACAAGATAAATGCTCTCTTTCACAACAGAGGGGGCTAAAAATCACAATATTTTTTGTATCAAGGAAACCCGTGTTTTCGATCGTGTTAACGTCAGGCCGATATTCTCTTTTTTTCTCTTTCTTTTCCGAACATTCGATATCTTGGAATGTGCAAATAACTGCTATCTTTTTTTTCTTTTTTTTCCCACCAAGCGATACTCTTACTTCATAATCTCCTTTTGTTTTCCCCCCTCGTCTCGATTCGTTGAAAAAATCAGACCGCAAAACGCCAGCCTCGGCCGAACCAAGCTTTTCTTTTCTTTCTTCTTCTTTCTTCTAGATCGAAAGCGCAAACATTGCGAAAGAATAACGGATTATCCAGTGCAATATATGAAATTAACCGGATAAAGATTCTCTCAACGAGCATCTTAGGCTCTATCTTTGAAAACTTCCTGGCATACCTGAAGCGGTAATATCATCATTCTATATCTTGTCTACAGAGGTCGTGTGAATACAAATTCATCGAATATTCTGTCGCAAACCTCGACCCCCCTTCGCGACAGATATTGCGTTCGACTATTTTACGCCACGACAGTCTTTTCCTCCTCTACTATCCGATTTCTCGCTCACCTAACCGACTAAGCTGTCACGATGACGACGATAGCCCCCGACATGCTGCAGACGTCGCAGGCGCCCATAATCCCGCAGTCTTTCAACGCGCAACAGCCCAAGACTATTCGACTGTACCCACTATCCAACTATACCTTCGGAGCCAAAGACACCCAGCCCGAAGAAGACTCCAGTGTCGTAGCGCGCCTCCACCGACTTGAAGAGCACTTTGCTGAACACGGTATGCGCCGTACATGCGAGGGCATCTTGGTGTGCCACGAACATAACCATCCGCATATTCTGATGCTACAGATCGCCAATGCTTTCTTCAAGTTACCGGGCGATTATCTGTACCCCGATGATGATGAGGAGACTGGCTTCAAGCGTCGTTTGGACGAGCGCTTGGCACCGATGCGCGATGGCGAAATCGAGGGTCCCAAGGGAGATTGGGAGATTAGTGATTGCCTAGCGCAGTGGTGGAGACCGAACTTTGAGACGTTCATGTATCCTTTCATCCCACCGCATGTGACGAGGCCCAAGGAGTGCAAGAAGATGTATATGCTTCAGTTGCCCCAAAACAGTGAGTAACCTGACTTTTCTCATCTTCTAACGAGATCTATCCCGCACGAATACACCTATATACTAATGCGTTAATTCTCTCCCCCCCCCCCCCCNNCCCCCCCCCCCTTCCATCTAGAGTCTCTGAGCGTCCCCAAGAACATGAAGCTTCTAGCCGTTCCTCTATTCGAACTCTACGACAACACTGCGCGCTACGGACCCCAGCTCTCTGCTATTCCTCACCTGCTAAGCCGTTACAACTTTGAGTTTGTCGATGAGAACGGCAAGGTCGTCGCTGTCACGCCTGGGTATTCTGCGCCTGAAGGCTACGTCCCTCATACACAAGTTCTTACTGGCGCAACAGGAAACGACGAAGCTGGTCCCGGACAGGCGGATAGTGGCATGGATGACGCACACGATTTGGAATAACATCAATATAAAAAAAGACAAGTTTTTATTGGTGTCTTCTTTTTTTGTTTCTTCTTTCATATTGTAGCTTGGTACCTATGAAAAGAAGATATCATCAAATATAGTACCATTACAACTTCTATAAGACGAGGAGCATGGCATCATCCAATCATATTGTTTTCTCTTGGTCTTTGCTCTTTGTATTCTCTTCTTTTTGTCTTGATCTTACGTGTTAGACGTGGAATGGTTTTCGGAATAGGGGTTTTAGTTACTCATTTGTTTTATTTGATTTAAGTTCTTTGATTTGAGTTTATGGAGTCTAGGGCGTTTATATTTCACCTCGATATACAATAGTTTCTTGCCATATACATTCATATATGTAGTCATATACATTGATAGGTACTTGCTGAATTGCTTTCATGTTTTCACGTCTACATCTTCTCGCCCTGAATTGTTGCCACAACCTTTCTAGTATGCTTTTGAGCACGGAATTCAAGGTACCAGATCCCTTGCCAAGTACCGGTGGCCTAAGTATGAGATGAAAGGAGGGGTGTGTGTTAGAACTTGAAGTAAAAGTCGAGGGATCAAGATATCTTACAAGACGGCCATCCTTGATGGGAATAGTGACGCTAGCACCAATCAACGAGCTCTTGATGTGTCCCTACAATATCAAGCAACATGGATCAGTACTTCTTGGCTATAGGCCTGTATGAGTATATGTTGCTAGCTATCTCGTTCTATGACTCACTGGCATATCGTCTCTACCTTCCGCATTATGACGATACAGCTCCTCTCCTTTAGGACCTTCATACGGAGCAATCTTCTCGAGCGCATCAGTCATATCGTAGCGAACATCTTCATCCCAGTTCTCGTTGAGACTGAGAGCGCAAGATGTGTGCTGGATGAAGAGGTTGAGTAGACCAATCTTGTACTCACGGATCTCGGGCACGGCATCGGTGATTAAGTCCGTGATGAGATAGGAACCCCGCGAACGCGCAGGTAGAGTGAATTGTTTCTGGGACCAGGACATGATGTTGTTGTTGTTGGTTGTGATATGTGATGGCTGTGTAGATGGAGGGGTAAGACGTATGTTGATAGAGGCGAATTTGAGAAGTGCTGATGAAATTATGGCTGTGGCTATTTCCTTATTTTGGAAGTTTGAAAGAACTGAGAGAAACAGAACAAGAAACCCAAGCAAAACGATCTTAGACGGAGATCTCGCACACATGATTTTCCATTCTAGCACATTTTTGGCCTACTTAATGTCGTCCACCGATGAGACCAGAATTCATGGTAAATAGTGGGGAATCAACGTAATTTTACCGTCATTATTGGCTACATTGACAGAACTTCTATTAAGCTGTTGACGGCGTACACATCTGGGTGTATCACACTTTTCTGTTCATGTAATAGAAAATTATAGCCGATTTTACGATAATATGGTTGGATAACTTGATGATATTTACATTTGATAGATTGATGAGCAAGAGAAGAAGACTATGATGCCAAGTATCAAAAGGACTTACTTGCCACCAATCTATCCAACACTCCGCGTACTGTCTTCCTCTATAGCTGGTTGAGCCTTCTGGGCATTTCTGAGTTAGTCTGTATAATTATCTGTTGATGTTTGTCTGAAGCCAGTGCTGCTGTAGAATTGTGGTCCATAGTTTAATGCAAGATCGAGTTTGCTATATGACTATATGACCGAATCTCGGTGGTATGCGAAGAGCAAACGCGAGAAGTATTTTCACGGACTGGCGCCTTATGCGAGCGGGTAGGCTGTCTCGGATTGAGCCTCGAGGTGCTCGCGGTGGTGCTCGTTGGCCTAGATGTAGATAAGATGGTCGGTCATATTAGCTTTGTATACTCCAGAAACCAATGACATAAATTTTGTGATGATTATCGTACATATGGTGTGCCGCAGTAGTTGCAAACGCAGATCTTGGGCTTATCCGTGTTGATGAAAATTCTGGGGTGGCCCGCCGCACCGGGTCCGCCGGCACACACCACAACCTTATCATGAGTCCACCGGACTAGCTGCTCATGGATCAAGGCCATAGCCGAATAAGGTGCAGGCTAGAGTTAAAGGGAAAAAAAGGAGGGCCCATGTTAGCTTATCGCAAGTTCCTTGTCAATGATTGATGAAGCTAAGCTAATTTGACTAGCTAGCTAGAAATAGTCACGACATACCTGGGTCTCAAAGTTGGTCTGCTCGAAACGCGGGCCCGTCATGGCTTTGCTCCGGGGCTGTTGGCTGGTTGCCCAGACGTCGGACCGGTTCGGCGCCTGCTGTGACGACACATTGCGAGCGACCTCCTCCTTGGTAGTCACAGCGTCGCTAGATGCTACACGAGCTGTGGTTGTGAACGCTCTTACAGAAGTCGAGACTGGCGATCCAGGTGCCGCTCCGGCTAGGCGATATGTGCGCGCAAGCGCCTTCAATGATACAGAAGCCATTGTCTGTATACACTGCGGGGATTGCTCACGGCGTTGGTTTGATGTGGATCGATCGAGATGATTCGGCCAATTGCGGGACCAGCTTAGTCGACTAGAAAGGGTGACTTCTGCTACAAGAAGAGCAGTTGGCCAGAGAGTAGAGATATGTAGGATAATTTATTTGCTGAGGAATTGAATGGCAATTCGAAGCTTGACCTTAGAAATCTCGCGATAGTTCGTTCGCTCCAACTCAGGCCTCTAACCTGACCTTCTGGATAGTGCTGATTGGCGGGTCTCAAAATTACGGTTAATTAACGGGAAAATAGCTTGACGTCGCAAGATTATGTCAGCATACAATTTTAATCTAATTTTGTGCTGGGGTTAACGACTTTTCTTTCCATTTTCCAGCGTTCGCGACCGTTATCAAGCTTTAGTGCGTAATACCAGTTCAAAAAACAACATACAAAAAAAAAGAGCGAGAACAAAATAAGGCCGCATTCGTAATTTCGGAGAGACTATCGTTTATTGTAATCATCAAAGAAGCCTGAAAAGAAAATATCGAAGAAAAACTACCAAGGAAATATTCTAGATTGATCACAGTGATTCTGTAGCTCTTGCGACTTTACATCGCTTACTATCTTTTTCTTTGCCAAAGTCAGGCCTCGAGACTTTAAAGGAATCTCCAATTTTTATCTATTTGCGCTCAAGGGCATTGAGAGCCTCATACTCGATATACTTGATACTTGAATATTCTTTTTTTCTATCGTCATTGGCCTAGTTGTCCAGTGATACTGGTTGTATTTGTCCCCATAAGGTTTAGTTTGCCAACGCAAACACAAAGCCTTGCGCCATTGATCACCCTGCTTATCACTACCAAGCACCATCCTAGATCACCTTTCGACCGCAAACATGGCGCCATCAACGCCCGGCGCCGGCGGCATGTCGTCTAAAGTGCTGACCATGAAGTTCATGCAGCGCGCAGCCGCCAGCACCGAATCGTCGCCCGTTGGCGATGACCACTCAGCCAAGAAACGCAAGCTCATCAACGGTCAAGGTGTCGCTTCTTCGGGCTCCGATGCGTCACCAGCAAATCAGCAGAAGCTGGCGACTGCGGCAGCCATCAAGGCGGCCGTCAAGGAGATGGAGGATAAACAACATGCGGCTATGGAGCGCCATGTAGCTAATACTACCGATACTCATTGGGTGCTCGAGAAGGCGGCGGCACAGGTACAGCCGGCTAAGCCGGTGTTGGATGTCGTGTATGTTGGCTACGGCGCGGTAGATGCGGATGATAGCGATGTGGAGGATAATTGGGACGATATACAGACGGCTCGGACACGAACGGCAAACTATAAGACCACAGCATCAGTCAAGAAAGAGGTATGTGTACCCTATTCAAGGCCATCAAGGGGACTAAGCTGTGTATACTGACTAATCTTTCTTTTTCTCCATGACAGGCACCAGACGATTCGGGCTCAGACATCAGCGACTCGGACTCAGATGCCGGTGGCAAGATCAAAAAGATGAAGGTCATCAAGTCCATCTCAGGCCGTGGGGTAGTAACGCCCGTCAAGAACACATTCAAAGGTGCTCCGTCACCACGGAGTGCTGGTAGCGGCGGAGGCAGCGCCAGCAGCGCGTTCAAACGCCAGCGCCACCCGAGCATAGAAGACCTACGTGGCAAGGAGATGCGGGACCGGCGTATCAAGAAGGAGGTGCGTGGCTCGCAGATGAGCCGACCGGACAATCCGTTTGGCTCACGTACTGCGAAAGGAGCTTCTATGGTGAATATGGAGTGTCATGGCTGTGGTAAGAAGGGACATAAACGGGCCGAATGTCCGAGCAAGAGTGGCAGTAGAAGGTAGAGAAAGCAACAAAGAGAGAGAGAAAAAGAAAATGAGGCTTCCCTCTACTGCGTGTTTTTGCTTTCTTGGTGTCTTGCTGGCACAGTAAAGCGTAGTATAACATGATGGTCATCACTGCTTGGCGTGGATTGGTTGTAGCTCCATTGAGTTCATGCGCCGGAGATCTATCAACTGCATGATACACTCTTGCCGCTACCACCTTCTCTTTTGCCAGCTAACATATCAGAATGTCTTCACGGACCTGTTACTTATGGCCTATACATTCAGGAGTGCCTCGCTTCCATCACTTTGTTCCTCCGCGGCCAACGAGCGGACATGTCACATATATCCCCTTTTTTTCTTCTTTGTTTCATAATCTGCATTTCGGATACCTACCTAGACCGATCTTCTATAGATGTTGGCTTCAAAGCCCCTCAGGCTAGACTTGTGATTTTCTTGTTTTCGCATCCTTCATCTCATCTTTCGTATGCTGGTGAAGATGGATACATGTATGATGATTGCTCATATTTTAATATAGTCTTTGATAGTCTCAAAATCAAGCAAGTATCATTCCTAAAAGTAGGTAGTGAAGGCTGTAGGCTCTAAACGAAGACAATTCGAGCTTCGCTATCAATTATCTGTATGTGCTGCTGTTGGTAAACATGTACCCATACGGTAGTATATATCATTGTATGGTTTGAAGCCTATGTATATATCCGTATATATATATATATATGCTGTTATTACGTGAAGTGTTGGCAGCTAAATCCCCTGAGTCTTGCAGCTAACTAATGTGTGGCCCGAAATTCTCTGTGAGAGTATCAAAGGAGATATCCGTATATTCCTTCATACTTGACAGAAACGTAATGCCAGATATCATGTAAGATTCATCGTCTATCATCGTAGGGTAGCCTTGGGCTTGATGGATCAAGAACTCCGCTCGTGATGTTTCATTCTTGATTGTGCTGTTTGTCAGAACGATTTGACCCCGTGAAATATTGTTTGTAGAAACTCTCATCTAAGTGTCTATGCGTCTATCCTTAGGTCCTAGTGCTTGTTTGTTTCCTCATTGTATCTACCATCTCTATACCAAAAATAAACATCAAAGACAGTGCGCTAACAAGCCCTTTTAGTCATGCAAAGCTATCATAGTTTGTGATATTATCTTATCATGACAAGATAAGCTATGAATGATTGTCGAAACTTGCCAACTGAGAGGAAAACAAGCGTGGGCTTCAGGAATGGCGTGTAATATACATTAAATGCTAAATCATAACCATCAAAGACCGAAACCACTGATGATTGATAATGAGAAAACATTAGGGTTATCTATGGTTCTTTGTATAGCAGACATATACAGAATCTGTCAACCTTTCACATGGGAGTCGAGATGCGGATAGCTGTGACACTAAAACCCATTTTTAACTTTATAAAAATAATCATATATTCCATCGCATCGCTTATCCTCCCCTCTGATAGCCCAAACACTAACCAATACCAATCGCAGATATTTCCCATGAAAATGATATATCTAGCGGTCAAGGGTTAATGCGTTTATGAGGACTCCTTTGAGTAAAATACATATACATCTTGGAAAATCATTACATACTAACTGTTGCTCTACAGTTAGCTTATATCGTTCTTGGTATTATCACTCTTGATATGCACATAATATTTAAGAGAAGTATTACATTGTGTCGCTTTCAGCAGTTTGTATACAAGAGATTAGCAATTGACTAAGATCACACCAGTAGCCTCTATGATGGAATATAGTACGGAACCATTGCAGATACCACTTCATAGAGATCTTGCTCCGGCTATGCCCTCTCGGTCGAAGATCCAACTTAAGTACTTACATATGACGAAGGACTGTCGGGCGCCGGGATGACGTGTATTTCTAGCACGATTTTACAAGGGGCTTTTTAACCCATTACCATTAGCACAGACTAGAAACAGCGGTCTGTAAAAACCTGCTACATAGAAGAAGCATTGGCTTAAGCTCTTCAAAATCGGCGTTTTGGCAGTAGTTGTATAAGGAATGAAATGTGTGATTCATGACCACATCTCACCACTTAATGATGGAGCTTAAGTACCCTGATGAAGTGACGAGCTATTTTTGGCTGGCTTACTACATCCTACACGATGTGCCTATCCCATGTAAGTATATATAAGTGTACTAATGTGATTCAACAAAAACATGAGTTTGGCACTTCACGACTTGCATATATCGAAAGCTTGGGTTTTCTCAGTAATAGACAGTACTCGCAATGTATTAAGCTATGTACCCATATTACAGAAACGAAAGAGAGAGAAAAGCATACACGTAAAAATACACTTGACCGTTCTTCTTCCGTGGAAACGATAGTAGAGATCCTATTGAACTGGGATGTGTATATATCAGAAAGATTTTGTGAAGCCTACATATTATGTCTTATGGAGTCCGGACATAGCGGGATTACTCAACTTGAAAGATGCCTTTATGCAGTTTAAGCTGGAAGCTAGGATCCGAAAACATTCGGGTAGATGGACTCCGCGTATCATACATAGAGGGAGAGTGAAGTACATATGTAGACATGTAGCTTAAATAATAAGCATAGAGGATAGCATACCATAACTTTGACAAGAAGCAAGAACGGAGTGAAAAGTTTTCTATGCAAGTTACCTTCCCATAATCGATATTTTACACACTTGGGGAGTGTATTTGATAAATGCTAGACAATTGGATCTTGCAACGGCATTTATTTATCATGTTGGACGAAATCGATCTATAGTGTGTACCGGTACATCGAAAGTACTACCGAACATGCTATATGCATTACATAACTTGAAGTACACGCTACCTATATATCGGTAGTGCAGAATATGGATTATTTGAGATCTCTATGTCACCGTTGTAATTACTATGGAATCATGCATATGAGTCGTGAAAATTTTGTACAGGAAGCAAAGTTACGATACAGTGAAACACTGTAAACTACGTATCAATCTGTGAAAGCTGCTATGGTTACCGCTGGTGATACTCTCATTATAACAACAAAGGTAGTATCGAAGCTACCAAGGCGGTCCGACAATGGCACATATATCTAGTAGATATATGCGTCGGGATCAATGAAATATACATATCTGTGTCATTATGTAACTAGATTCTATGTTGAGAATGTGCTCTTGTGAATTAATGTAATTGAGTATTGGCTGTGCTGAAACGTACATCTGTCCGATGATCATAGACCACGAACGGACCTTTCAACAAACTCCAGTAGGAATGTATACTATACAGATGGGCATATGCTCAAGTAGTATTAGTGTGCTATATTCATAGTCTGGGTTGGCGAAAAAAAAAACCCGAGGAACCAGTAGCGAAGCCTACATAATAATGTACATGAGTGTTAGTTCTCCATGGTGAACTTAACTTGCTCATGGAAAATTAGCTACTACATACGTAGATTAGTTACTGGTTATAGGTCTTCTGTTGTTATAGATCTATCTTGTGTAAACACATACTATGAGTATTCAGGAGTATTGTAAAAGTAATACAATTATAACCTGAGAGCAACATGATAAATTTGACACATATGCACTCAAGTGCACTCAAGTGGACTGCGGCCGAGAACCATATTTTTGGGATCACATAGTTAGTACAACCAACTATATCTGTATTGCACCATGTGGGTATGTACAATATATGATACACGACCTCAATAGGCATTCTTGCCTCTTCTAGTGTATACATAGTTGTATTAGTAGAAAAGCCTACAGAAAACAAGAGCAACAAACAACGAGGTCAATTTGGGGACTTGATGGCAACATGGAGACAATTTTTTTTAATTTGCATGACAGATGGCTCTATGGATATGCATTTGAAAATGACACATACGGCGACTCCGGCAGCTAGAAAGATACATTAAAAGTACTTGATATACTAGAGAGGTATATCGACAGGCCGGACTTACGAAAGATGCCATGTTTATAACTACCCAAAGCGGGGAATATGCATCCATATGTGATCGTCGGTGAAGCATATAGAGGCCGTATTAACAGGCTGTAGTAGTTCATTGAGGTCAAATTGGCACGTCAAGATCAAAATTGTAGTTGCATTATCTTGTGCCTATCTACTCCATGACAGTGCAGTACCTAGGCTGAGCTTCAGAAGAGCTGCCACAATATGCCGGCTGAAGCTAGTAACTCAATTTCCCATTTCATTGGTATAAGCTGGGCGGAAAAATTGCTCATATGGGTCAACCCTTGACTACACTAGACCATGGAACTTGATTAGACCAAGATGCAACTTTTTTAATCATACAGGACATTGATACTTACCAATATTGCCTCTTTTTTCGAGATTCTTGGGATATGCACATATGCGTGCCTTTTACGTATTTATTCGTGTTTTGTATGTTTCCTTTTATGATTTAGGTAGTTATAGCAACTATGGTAACTTCCTATGCGTATCTTGAAAACAAACCAAACAACAGTTTAGTAGCCCTTCCTTATATATATATTGCTCTGTTGTCCTGAACAAATATTTCAATCCCCATAGTTTTACTATCCGAGGATACATTATCTTGCTCGATCACACTTTCTATATCTCATTTTGGCTGCCCGCCTAGCTGGCATATCAACGGTGAATTTCGTCTTTATCTGTATACTGTGTTTTCGGGCCCAAGCTTCATTAGCAAGTCGCCCATTGCGGAGCCAAAATATCACCAATTGACGTTTTCTGATGAGCCATTGTGCCCTAGAGCTAAAGCCTAGCATCGTTGATTACAACTATAATCTCAAACGTCCTCTAACTAAACTGCCGTGCAGCCTTCTGTGGTCTTTATTTCGCATGTTTCGTTGTTTCTAAGCGTTCCCCACACGAAAACTCGGCGATATTTTACGTAGGCAGATCCCTACTCTGCCTCTCTATCGATCCATTGGTCTAGACAAATAAATCAAGAAACAAATAAAACCCCCGTAAGTTGGTGCATGGATCTCCAGAATCTTGCCCGCATTTTTCCATCATCTACACTTGATAGCGGAATGGCGATATCGGTACACTAATCAGAGCACACCAAGTTTGTAATCATACATGTTTAGTTATCCTGGCCGTAACGGTCGTCCCAAGTCTCTGTTATGATCAGCCTTACCCACATAAACACTCTCATTCTTAGCTTCATGAACGACCCAATTATTCGCTATGTAAATCGTAAATCTCGTTTTGGTGAAACCACAGCCGCTAAAACTTGTCAAAAAACTGAGCTCTAAGTGCACTAACAATGAGTCTGTAGTATTCAACATCTAGCCACTTTGATATCTTAGAAAGCAATTGGTGTCCTCTATCACGGCTGGGTAGTTAGTGAATGCTTTAACCTTTTATCAGACAACATCTCGACTTTCCGTTCCACCACACAACTCAAAGTTGAAAAATTGTTCATCCCGCGTTGGATTCCAGCGTATCTTCCAGTGCAACGTCAATAGATTTCCGCTGCGGTAATACTGCCTACCTACCGGATAAAATCTAGGGCTTGTTCCAGCCGGCGGCTTTTTTTTTTAACCTGTAAGACAAGTCACGGAAGCCGCCTAAGATCGGCGTAACCTTGGTTTCCCTCAATTTCGTACTCATCCGTTCTACACCCGTCCCACGTTTCCCGTGTTATGATGTTGAATCAACTTAAAATACTTAGATTCTAGTTTCCAATAGCAACATAAGTCCACAGACCTATCCGTCTGTACTTTCGATGTAAGCACTCTGCCTCTAGTCCATCCCTCTACCTTCAAATGCAGAGATACAAAAATAGCCACTTTGGATTGCCTTCTGCCATAGATGTTATGTGTGTTGGACTTTACTCTACCCTTCACAATCTCAACTCTTTATATCCGTATGCAACTACATACGTACATACAAGCGTATCACTTTCTATTAAATAGAAGCCAAAACGACAATTGTCTGGTCGTCTAATCATCTACATACATGTATATCCTATGCACTGACGTGGCCCGACGCACCCTGCCAAAATCAAACTTACCACGTCCGTGGGCCGGCTTCCCCTGGACTGGCTTACCCTCGGATCCCATTACCACACCAAAAGCCCTCTCTTCTTGCCCCTTTTCAAGATGTCTTGTGGGTAAATGCCATAAGGTCCCAGAAGACAATACCTGGAGTACAAACCTGACACAAAGACATGTCAGTAACATCATGTTCGTAAATCATGGCTGTTACTACACAATAGCCGTCTTAGCAATGGATTTACCATATTGGTATATCTAGTACTACGATCCAGGATGTCCCATTCCATTAGTCTTGCGTTTATGATGTGTATATCACACAGTGAGTAGGACGTGGTTGGTAAATCATATCTGCGTGTCTTGTGAATAAAGACATATATATATACCACATATTATCAACGTACTATGCCACTCTACCCTCCCCACTCCCACTCCGCTCCTATGCTGCAAAGTTTGCATCGCAACTCTACAACCCCGTCAAGTTGAAGTCGCCATCAAGATACATAGTTAGACAGCACTATGCGCTATCTACAGACCACACAAAGCCGTCTCCCGTATCCACGGTATACAAAATTTTTTATGATTCCTTATGCTAACTTTATCTAACAATCGGCAATCTTTCTAAAAGATAGCGGTCTTTTGGATAATAGTATAAGCAAGGATAGGGGCTTTGTCAAGACGAACAGGATTTCTCGTTGAATATCTGTCCTAGTTCCCTTGAGATTTTTCAAAACCGCTTGATAATGCCTTACAGACGACTCTAATTTGTTACCTCTCACAATATAGCTTCATATCAAGGATCCCTACTCTTGTTAATGGTTCATCCCAATCTTTTACATTCTTTCAGCCTGTCTATTCTTCACACAACAGAAAAGAGACTAGCTCTGCTATGGGGCTATCTGAATAGATACATCGCCCATACTCTTTCCCAGATTGCGCTACTCGAACTTTCTTTTTCGCACCTGGAAATATTGTTAGCATATGGTAATGGTGTTACATCTATCACATCCATTTACTTCACCATTATCGATTTCGCTATCAGCTTGCACAGTTAATAGCCACAATGGACTATTAGTCATCCCGCTGTTCTGCCACATATACAGTTAGATTAGTTGTGCATATCTGTTATCGTGGCAAGACACTATCTTTGAAACTTACTTTGTTTTCTTTCAATCGCACCTCCCCTTCCTTGAGCCACTACAACACACAAGAGAACCCGCCTTGTCATAGGCACCACAAACCTTTCACCATAGCATACTATACATACAGCCGTCTACAAACCTACGTGCTTGCATTCCATCTTCTTAAGACATTACTAACATAGATTAACCGTAATAGTAGCCTACACCTACCACAAATTGACCACACTGGATGCTAATACCCGGCATACGTACATAAGTACATGCACCATTAGAAAAAAAAACTCTGCTCACCTAATCACTTTTTTTCGCTGGCATAAAAAATATCACACTGCTGCCTTTAGCCTTCACTCCTTTACTCCTTTACAACGGCCAACAAGAAGTCAACTATTCATATCGAAAGACCGCTGTTTGTCAAATACAAGATGAGCCCAACCACCAAAGCCGACATTGTTGTGCCTCAACTACAGGCCGAAATTGTTACCGAGAAAATAGACAAGCCGGACATCGACGACCGTTCATACCGAATTCTTCGCCTCTCAAATTGCCTCGAGGTCCTCCTAGCCCATGATCCGAAGACAGACAAGGCAAGCGCCGCTTTAGACGTCAATGTTGGCAGTTACAGCGACGAAAATAGCATGCCAGGCATGGCCCATGCCGTGGAACACGTACGTACCCTAGAAAAAAGCTAATTTCATTATTCCCGTTCTTATTCTGATGATAATGCATGTGTGTCAGTTACTGTTCATGGGTACGAAGAAATTTCCCGGTGAAAATCACTATAGCCAATATCTTTCCGCCAACTCGGGTAACTCGAACGCCTATACTGCATCTACTTCTACCAACTACTTCTTTGATGTCGCTGCCAAACCCGAAAACGATCAAGAGCCTACTGAAGACAACCCGTCTCCTCTTTACAAAGCTCTTGATATCTTTGCCCAATTCTTTATTGCGCCCTTGTTTTTAGAGAGCTCCTTGGATCGTGAGCTGAAGGCAGTCGACTCGGAAAATAAGAAGAACCTCCAGTCTGACATTTGGAGGTTGCATCAGCTTGACAAGTCTTTATCGAACCCCAATCATCCGCAATGCCACTTTAGTACTGGTAACTTTGAGGTACTGAAGACTATCCCAGAGAGCCAAGGGATCAATGTTCGTGCTAAATTCATTGAGTTCCATGCCAAGCACTACTCTGCAAACCGGATGAAGCTTGTTGTCTTGGGACGCGAGCCATTGGATCTTCTGCAAAAATGGGTCACCGACATCTTCACGCCTATCCCAAACAAAAACCTTGCACCCAATCGCTGGACGGACGAAGTCCCACTCCGCAAATCGGAACTAGGAAAGATCTGCTATGCTAAACCCGTTTACGACAAGCGTGAGCTCTGTTTGACGTTCCCAATCATTGACGAGTATGACCTATACGAATACCGTCCAAGTTCCTATGTCTGCCATCTTCTAGGCCACGAAGGCCCCGGAAGCTTGATGGCATATCTCAAGGCCAAGGGTTGGGTGAACGACTTGAGTGCTGGGTCATCTTCGACTGGGCCAGGCAGTCCCAAGATCCTAGAGTGTGAGATGAAGCTCACTGAAGCTGTAAGTGATAAACTAAAGTAATAGGCTGAACCCACGTCGGGACATCAATAACTAACAACGATTCACACATGTATAGGGCTTGCAAAATTACAAGGAGATCACTAAAATATTTTTCCAATATGTTTCACTGCTCAGAGAAACCAAACCTCAGGCTTGGATTCACGAAGAGCAGCGGTCACTTGCTGACTTAAGATTCAGGTTCTCACAAAAGACCGCAGAAAGTCGTTTTACCAGTAAAACAAGTGCTACCATGCAAGAACCTTTGCCTCGCGAGTGGATCTTGAGTGGTTCTAGCAAGTTCGGCAAGTTCTCCTCTGAGCTAATTGAGCAAGTCAACAATCTGTTGAACCCAGACAACTTCCGCATGATGCTTATCTCGAAGAACTATCCAGGTGACTGGGACCAACGCGAAAAGTGGTACAAGACCGAATACAAGCTAGAAGACTTAGACGAAACCTTCTTGCAAGAACTTCGTCTTGCCCTACAATGCACTGCCGCTACCCGCCCTAAAGAGCTACACGAGAAGGAGAAGAACAGATTCATACCCACCAACCTCGATGTACACATGAAGCCTGTCAAAGAACCAGCAGTGGCCCCTATTCTGATCCGAAACGATGGCAAGGCTCGTACTTGGTGGAAAAAGGACGATACCTTCGGAGTACCTGAAGCTTATTTCATTGTCCATATACGGCAACCCTTAATCTATGCCACATGTCAAACAGCGACACAGGCCAGAATCTGGTCCGAACTCGTGCGTGACTCCTTAGTGGAAAGTTCGTATGATGCTGAACTTGCTGGCCTAGCCTATAACATTGGCGTCGAACGTGCTGGTGTAAGCATTGAGGTTAGCGGATACAATGACAAGCTACCCGTCTTACTTAAGGATGTTCTTCTCAAGGCTCGCAACGTGCACATCACTGATGAGCGCTTCGAGATCATCAAGGAGCGTATCGAGCGAAATATGCGCAACTGGGAGCTACAGTCGGCCTACAACCAAATCTCATTCATCACACAATGCCTTGTGACAGACAAGGACTTTTCGATCGACGGACAGATTTCTTACCTTGAAACAATGACAGCTGAAAGTGTGCGCAGTTTCCAAAACATCATGTTTGGACATGCCCACTTTGAAGTTATTGCTCACGGCAACCTGGAGAAAGAAGATGCACTAAATGCTACCAAGTTGGTTGAGTCCATCATCGACTGCAAGGAACTGCCCGCAACGGAATTCCCGATTGTACGCCATCTTGTTCTTCCCCCAAGATCAAACTATGTATTCAGCAAGACGCTCAAGGATCCTGAAAACATCAACAACTGCCTGGAGTACTGGTTATACGTTGGATCCAACGACGACTTAAGGCTACGTGCTACGGCACAGCTGTATGCACAGATAACCCACGAGCCTACGTTTGATCAACTACGGACAAAGGAGCAACTTGGATATGTTGTATTCTCGGCTGTCAGATCATGGGAAAGCATGCTGGCTTTCCGTATCTTGATTCAAAGTGAAAAGTACCCCCAATACATTCACTCTCGTATCGAGGCTTTCCTAGATGGTCAACAGCAGATTCTGGCGGATATGACTGACGCAGACTTTGAATCTCACAAGCGTAGTCTCATTGTGCGTCGTCTAAAGAAGCACGATAACATGTCTTCTGAAACATCACTTTTCGTGTCTCAAATCACCTCTGGTTACTACAGATTTGATCTTGGTATGTTCATCTCAATACTCCTAGATTACGGTATGCATAGTTTACTAACACTGTATCGCAAACTTTAGGCGCACTGGATGCCGAGCATATCAAAGTTCTAACCAAGCAAGACATCATCGATTTTTTCAACAAATTCATTACTATGAAAGGTCCCAAGCGGGCCAAGCTAGCTATCGAGATGTATGCCCGTGGTGAGTCCAAGGTCGAAGCCACCGTAGCCAAGGCTTTAGAACTAGCCAAAGATACAAATGCCGAGACCAAGGATTCCATCCGGGCCATCGTGGTCGAATCTATTCTACAAGCGTCGAAGAGTGTTCTCGAGACTAATTTAAAAGAGGTTATAAAGTTGACGTCATCTATGGCAGATGGAATCATTGCAGCCATCGGTACATCAGTCGAGGAAATCGGTAAGGAACGCAACGAATCGGAAGACAAAAAGTTGCCATTTCCCATACCACGGGATATCTACGGCGAAGGATACAGCCGCATCATGGACATCAACACATGGAAGAGATCACTACCTGCTAGCAGCGCTCCAACGCCTCACAAAGATCCCCGTGCATTCGAAGAGTCAAACCCTAAGCTCTAGGGTACACAGAAATATATATATATATACATCTGGGGTTATCTTTTCGGTCAATACATCCATAACACCAAGTCATGTCAAACAGAAAGCATACTATCGATCACTGTGAAACGTGTTTGTCAATAAGTTACGTGTAGTAATATATAGGCTGTAGTCTAACTTTCGCTTGGAGTACTATCTACCGGTAAGTTTTTATGCTTTCGTTTTCTTTGCTTGAGCCTATACCGATAGTTTCTCACATGAACTGCATCGAAGTCAAGCAACTGTACAAGACAGCTTTTCTAGTTTTATGATTTAAGATAGCTATTAATTTAACAAATAGTCTTTGTTTTAGTTCCATTGGGTAATGCTGTTATTATCAACATAGCTTTATGATATGAGGTTGGTGTTTCTTTTAGTAAGGTTTAGATTTTTTTAGAATTTGCTTTCAATGGGTTAATTCAAGCCGAGGGAGATTTTGATCTTTCATGATGTAGGGGGACTTTAGTTCTCTACCTTATGTATCAATCGTTTTGTGTCTTCATGTCTCTTATACTATGGCTTTAATCTATAGGACAAGATGGTTATAAGATATGTCGTGAGCTACGGTTTGAGAGAAACAAGGATTTATGCTTAGTAAGGGGGGGGGGGGAAGATGGATTAATCGGATGTCTGAAAACAGCAAAAGGGGACCTTTGGGAAAAGGATAAGATGGCGAAAAAAGGAGGGGTAAAGATAGAACATAGACTATTAAAGAAATGATAAAGAATAGAAGCAGATTTTGAACATCAACGTAAAGATTTTACATTTTCTCGTTGGTTGGCCTTTTTTTAATTTTATTTTTAATTCATCAATCTTATGGAGTTATAGAGCTATGAAGACATCGTTGGTTGGCCTATATATAATGTGTAATGATGTGTAAGGGTTGAAGTAAAACAGTGTCAAGATAATTATGGTGATGTGCATTTGATACTCAATGACAGGATACGAGATAAAACGACATACATGTGTAGCTAGAGATGTTGTTGGCACACTATCATCAATGAAAAGTAGGCAATGTAGAAGATATGTCTACGTATCATAGAATTAACGCTATGAGATATGGTGTCCGTTTTTATTGTTTATCGACGCAAATTTTATAGAAAGGTCTGGATTTTTTAGTGTCTCACACTAAACTATTCGTACTTGTATTTACGAATAATAGTGCTACATAAATTTTTATCCTTATCTGTTGGCCTCTTGAGTTGACATCGAAGGAAAGATGTCGCTTCCATCAAAAAGTTTAGTCGATTATTTTGCAATTCAATTTGTAGTAGCGCATAGTAAATTGCCCTTTTCTATGTTAGAGGCAATAGACTTTTTTTTTTCCTATCAAATTTTGTCAAGGTGGAAATGGAGCTCTGATAGCTATATAGCACCTCGGTATCCTAAGATACACAGCCCTGATAGTATACGATGTAAGGTGAAGGACAACATACTTCTCAATAGTGACAGGACAGAACATTTGTTATGGTTTATGCTATTCCTGCGCATTTCAACTTCTATCTAGTTTTGGTGTAATCATGATTTTTAGTACTTGGACCACTTTACTACCAATACTTAAAGTCCATGTGCTTAGTGCATGGTATGTACTACATATATATACATAGTTGTGATTACGTTGAAAGTATGACCGAGCATGTTAGACCGGCCGTGCTGCAAGACATACATTTTGGCACATTGGTAAACCGTCACATAGACTAATTTGATTTGATTATATTTTACGTCTACCTAAATCACTGAGATCATACGACGCCGGATTGGCTACCGGA